>ML795397.1:197433-226391 GCA_009831015.1 Picea engelmannii
CCTTTCCAATTTTTGAGAATTATACAAATTACTTTCATAATTTAAGTAGATAGTTCCATTGTTAACCACTCTAAAACTTGTATTCTACATAAAAACTGTTACAACATATAAGACACTCGAGGAATTGAAAAATATTATTACTAATAGCATTATTTTTATGCAGAAAAGTAATCACTACTGATTTAATTTATATGTGCAAAGTAGATAGTTTTTCACATGAATATGAATGGGTTTAATTACTTTGTAACTTCAGAATGTGAATTGTATTCTTGATAAAATTGACTAATAAATAAACAAGGGGAAATAACTGCAATACGACTAGTACCTACCTAATTTGACTTGTTTGGATCTCGCTGAGATTTGTGATAATACAACTAGTACCTACCTAATTTGCCTTGTTTGGATCTCGCTGATTTGTGATAATACTAGTGATTGGGTTGCTCAATCACGAGTGCTATTTCTTGTTTGATTAGGCCTCGTAGTACTTTAAAGATTTGCAAATAAAAACATTTCACAAAACAAATCAAATGCAATTTTGGATGGAAAGACATGAGTATCAATAAAATGCAATGTTTCTTGGAAAGACATGAGTATAATTTAGTGGAAATGATAGAGCACCCCAAATCTCTGCATTCCAAGAAGCATGAGTGTGTTGAGTCCATTTATAAGAACACCAGCCCATATGGATATATTGAATAGCATGTTAAGAGCAAAAGCAATTCCCAACACTCTCACAAGAAATTAGCATTAGATGCACGGATTAAATGAGAAATTAATTAAGAAGATCTGAATTTTAACAATGTAGTCGAACCCATCTGTCAGAAAATTAATTAAGAAGATTTGAATTTTAACAATGTAGTAGAAACCATGGTGGAAAGCAATATGAAAATTATATATATGAAAACTTTATTTATATATAGTAATAAGTTTAGCACCAAAAAATATAGTGGTACAGGTTAATTAGAAATGTACACATATGTAATGTGTAATGGAAGGAGACATCAATACTGACAGTCATGGTATAAATGTAATAATCACAAATGAAAGAACTAGATAAACTGAACTTCTGCAAAAAATAAATAATAAAATAATAAAATATCAACTATCAAAATGAAATACAAATGCCAAAATAAAATACAAATGTGTGAAGGCCACTGCATCATTCTCTATTCATAATTTGGAAGATAGCCAAGTTAAGGTATTGACTTCTCCAATCATATTAAATAAATGTAGACTACTGTGAGTTGTTCACTCCATAAAGTTCCCCTCCTTTGGTAATATGTTCCCCTCATGTGAATATTGCTTTGTAAGGTAGATATTATATGGAATTTCAATTTTGTAACTTAGATATTATATGAAATTGCATTGTTTTATTATGTGAGAAAATATTCAAAATAAAAATACAAAACCATCTTACATGTTGCAAGCTATGATTGTCATCTTGTTTTTCTTCTTGACTGTGCGAACATTGAACATTGATTTGTCTCATGTACCTAGAATTGATGTACTCAGAAATCAAATTTTATTATAAATTGCATTTCCATTTGCTAGTGTATAAATTTAAAGGCACAAGTAAATGGACAGGATCTACGAGTTTCACTTGTGCCCAATTTAAATTGATTTCTTTCATGTTATTTATTCTAAGTATTAACGCATCCCATCCCATCAGGGAATATACATTGTAGTGTGAATGTATATTTCCACTACAACAATATGCAGTTAATTCCCATATTTATCTGTCCTAGTTAGTATTCACATTCTTTTACTCGGATACTCTTCTCTTGTAGTGTTGTGCCAGATGCTTACCATGTGAAAAGTTAGGAAGAAGCACACATGTTATTTGCAAGTAGACACATTTTCTCAGGGAACCACATCATTCTGCCAAAGCTATCCCCATGTAGACACGGTTTTTTCCAGGAACCACATCATTCAGCCAAAGCTATCCCTGTAAAGAAGGGTTGTACTCTTCCTCCACTATCTCTTTTCTTCATGGATTGATAGAGGAGGGGACGCAATGATTTTATAACATCCCTGGTAAGAATCCATATCTCAATGAGTGTAGTATAAACCAAACACAGATTGCATTCCTGAAATTTCTTGGCTTTGCTTTGTTCCTTCTATAAGATGAGCTTATGGTTCTGCTCAGTTCCTCTATAAGATGATATTTACAGAGACGTGTACGAATCCTTTTCTCCAAGGAAATGCAAAGAATAACCATGACGTGTTGTAAAAACATATCAATGTTGTATTTTTGTTTTTATTGGTATGTTAAGAACTATTGATGAATAAAGTCTAATTTAAACACAGTAACTGTGACTATGACTCCTTTCCTACAAGCTATAGTGATATCACATCCACAATTCAGTTACTTCTAGAGCATCTCAACATAATCCAACTCCTACTAGGTCATATCGAGCAACCATATGGGTAAGTATTATCTATGATAAGCTAGTAGACTAGATTGTGAAATCCTGGCATAAACATAAATATATGCTTATACCTGATGCTAAGAACTAAGAGAGTATCTAATATTTTCTAATGCCAGGATCATGCAGGTCGTCGACTGATTTGCTCACATATTTGAGGGGAAGGGCGACTAACTGCTCCTCCCAGCCAGAGGACAGATGTAAGCAAGAACAAAAGAGAGGGGGTGTTCAGTTTAGGTCACTTTCTGACCTTCATCCGACCAATATTCTCCAACTATAATCAGGCTAAACAGAGTTGTTTGAATTCTCCAACTCTCTCTCTCGGGAAAGGTGGTATAACCTCCTCTCGGTAGAACATGAACTGTAACCTTGAGGCACTCTGATAGGATAGGGAGGAAGAGCTTTAGGTAGGTACTCCAGAGGATAAAAAAGAAGAGGCAATATCATTTTCCCTAGGCGGAGCAAAGGAAAGGAAGGAAGAGAAAGGGAAAGGAAGGAGGGATGCTGAGCAAAATTTTGTAGTGCCATTGCAACCTCTGCATTCACATAAGGCCTGATAACTCTACACTCCCTCGCCGGGAAGGTGCATACTAGGTAGCCTATCGCTTTCACTATAGGAATTTGCAATTAAAGTTTGTCATCGCCCTCCTCGGCTACCCACAATAGTTGATCTACCAATGCCTTTGCTGCTAGGAAGCTAGTATAAAATTCCACTCTCCTCAAATGGGCATTGTGTTCTACGACAATTGTTATTTCCATTACCACCATTAGGCAATTCTCTTGCAACTCGCCCTCTTCCTTCTCTATCAACTTTGCCAGACATAATAAACCCTTTCTACCACTTATCCGCTTACTGTTAGACATGCTATCCTCGGCTAGCCTCCACAGTGCCCTCGCCACAGATGTCTTCACCGCCCTCGCCACGAATGTCTTTGGCTCCAATTTAATCATCAGATCTTTCTCCTCTCGCTCGCTCCAATGCAACTCCCTCAATGATAAAATCTCATTGTCACTGCAACTTTAGCTCAAGGTATTATAAGTGATGAAGTTGGAGCAACGATGGACCTAAGCGATGGACCTGGAACCAAATCCAAGAACCTGACCTGTTCTCCAACTCCCTGGCGCCATCAACAGGCCTGTAAGGAGGTATATAAGGTAATCAATAGGCGTGTAAGGAGGTATATAAGATAAGGTCTGTATTCTTTAAGAGTATATCACTGTAGTTTATTTGACAACAAGGTTTTCATGGTTGAGTAGATGGAAGCTCAACAACCTCAAGCGATCTTAGGGAGTAAGTTGTTGTTGGACATGACATCCATATCATAAAGGGAATTGACAATGAGCTAAATATTGAAACCATATGGAGAATGGAAAAACCATAAGTAACATGTAATGCTATGAAGTAATGCTAGATTGATATCTAGCATTACTTGATATCCAACGAAACTACTATCCAACTTAAGGTTTTGGTCACCTTGAACTAAATTTTTGGAAGAATATATGGGATTCTTCCTCAAGAAGAGGCCAAATAAGACCTCAAAGATCAAAAGATAGGATAAAAATGATATTTTCTTGAGAAAATCGTATGGATTCTTAAAACCTTTGGGTAAAATGTTGTTTCTGCATCGGTCTTTATGCAAAGATAGGAAAATCAATTACTAATAGTCCCTCATCCCTAAGGAAAGAGACTAATAATGAAAATTTGGTGTTAAAGAAGAATGTAGCTTCCTTCGATTTAAAAAAAATAACAATTTTAGTTTGTTTTCTTTAAAAAAATTAAAAAAATTGGTTTTATTTAGAGATTGAATGGAAATTGTATTTTTTTGTGTTATCCTTCTATGAACTTGTAGTCTATGGATTGTTAGCATTTTGATCTTATTCATCCTTTGAGTATGATTATAATTTCTTACATGCTTGTCATCCTTTTTGTTTAGGTTTATTTCCTTTATTCCTTTTTAAGTGAGCACACATTGAAGACATGAATTATGAAGGTGCCTTGTTTCTTGGTGTATGTGAGACTGAAAAACTTGTATTCTCATTATAAAAAACCCGAGTCCATAAAAAATATTTTCTCTCTAGGAATATCTTGTCTGAAAAAACCTGGGATCTCCACATGGGTGAGTGCATGAAGTTCGTGGCTGAAAAAGTGGCAAGCAGGTCACCAGGAATGCACACTCGTAGGAACACAAAATGCACACACATTCCTAAACCTATAGGTTTCAAAGTTGTTGAACCTCCACGAGGCTTGCCATGTAGGTTTAGTGGAAGGAACACACACGCGTTCCTACTGTTAAACATTTTTTAAAAGGTCACGAGCACGATTTGTGAACTCGTGTTTTTACTCTCATTGAGCAAATAGATAGGAGAAACAACGGGAGGATATTGCCACTATGTCGAGGAACATTTGTTTTATCTTATTTTTAACCCAATTTAGTCATTTTCTCCCAAGAATCTAAATTAAAAAAAATTGAAATTTTGTATTTTAATTATAAAAACCAACCTAATTTACATGCCATGGCTTTTAACTTGCAACATATATAATAAAATGGAACCCAAATACAATGTAAACCATTCAAAATAAAACCAAGAAGATCAAAATCCCAACCTACCACAACCACCCAATTTGAACACTCAAATTGATGAGGGGTTGGTTATATTAAGAACCCTTGACGAACAATTAAGGGACACTAGCGAGCCTAGCAAAATCTCCTTGGCCACTTCTTTGGACATCATTGTGAAGTCCATTGCAAGTGCCCAATGGAAATTGACCTCTATTTCTGATAATAGGGAAATAATGTATGAGTACTATAGAAATGGTTTGGACAAAAACCAAGTCAAAGAACTGGGCATTTCCAAACAACAAATATTGTCTATTTTTAGGGATCCTAGAAATGGACAAGAACTACCATTGACCAAGAAACAAATTTCCGTTGATTGGTGCATCCATCCCCAGATTAGTCAAAAATTGATGGATATGTGTTATATGGTTTTTGATAAACCTCCCTGCAATAATAGAGATATGCTCTTATATTTTCTGAGAAAATTATGGGATGACATTAATTTGGGTAAGCATGTCAACTAATTTGGCATTGGTGACTTCCAAGGGGTGGGATGAATATTCACACAAGACCAAGAGCATGGAAGGAATGACCCCGTGTTAGGTCCTTGTCCCCCCAGGAAAAGGGCCGATCCCCCTACCCATCATCCTCCTGTTCCACAGAGCTTGGAACATGTACAACTAGCATTTCATCATTTTCTTGTAGCCTAGTTCAACACAAGAGCTTTGTTGCACTATCTCGGTAGGAGGTGCTTTCCAATGACATTAATAAAGGGGTTGGAGCTTCAACATGCATAGGAGAGTACAGTGAGGAGATGACACATGGACATAACAATCATCCATGTGAACCTCACAGATGCTCGATTTGTGGGAAAACATGCTATGGGCCTATAGAGCCTAGTGGACAACATAGCTTCATGGAGGAGGTTAGAATCTTAACCCTCTCTATGTTCTTCATCGTTATATATTTATTTTGTATTTTGTGTATTTATATTAATATTTTATTGTATGTTTTGTTGCAGTTGTTACGTCTGAGAAGTAGACCCTATATGTCGATGGATGCATCAGTGCCTAGCCTCACCATTTATGCAGTAGTAGAGGAAACATGTTCATTGGTGCACCCCACACACATGTATGTATTACATTTGATAAATTCACCATAGTCATTTCTTTCTTTTATGACATCCTCAAATTTTTAATTTTATTGTGTTTCTACAAGATCTGGGACTAGGCGATGTCGGGGAATGTCCATTTGGGATGGATAAGTCACCTGTGTCATAGGTACCATGTGTAGATTTAAATATCTTATAATTGTCAAATTGTTTGTGTTTATGTTTTTGAATTTTACTATTTGGTACTAATAGTTCAATTTTATTAATATGTATGCAGGTTGTGGATATATTTTCTAACTATCGTACTATTTCACTCCTTGGGCACCTAGGAATTGCTTCTAGGTTACCTTTCTCCAGGCCTAGGGAGTTGCAATCACTTGTACAACCTGTGAGGGTGCATCGCAACCCACCCTCAACATTAGTCTTATTGCATGCATCCTTAGTGGATTCACACACATGGCACCCATGCACACCACTCGTATGTCACCCACCCCCACCACCATTTCCATCGGCCCCATCAACTGAGACTGCCACAATAGAGGTTGTCTCGGAGCATATTGCACATCCTAGTGCTCCATATACCAGTGAATCTTCATCGAGGCCTGAGATATTCACAGTGAGATAATGCAGTGATGATAATTTTTTTATGTTTCATGAATTTGATTTTACCCATATTTGTTTAATTTTCTTGACTTGATCTTTGTAACTGATGCATGGTTGCATCACAAAGATATTGGGGTTGCAGCGGAGGGTAACACTCTCACGATTGACAATAACATATGTAGTGATTTGTCTTAGGTTAAATTACAAAGAATCATTTTGTATGTCTATTAATTCATTGAGGAAAAAAAATTATAACAATGATTATGTCTAGAAACTCTCGAGGTTCTTACTCGAGCAAGATAAGAAAGATAGATTTCCAGAATGCATCTGAGGGTGGTGAAGGTGGTAGTGGTCAATCATTGACCAACTATTGCCACTTTGTATCTAGGCTACCATATAGATGTTTTTTTATGTTAGGGCACTTGTTGTCACTTTGTAAATACCCGAGAATGTAACCGAGTATACTTTTATCACTTTTTCGGACTCGTAAAGGTTATACGAAAAATGAACCCCCTAGAGTTCTCTTTAAGATCGTTTCAGACTCTCTAAATATGAAAAGAATGTCGAGTGATCTTGTTGTCTTTCACGCTCGTTAAAGTGAATTAGAAAGAACGTCTGTTGAGAGGTAGTTTATCTCTTTTTCGATCTCATCAAACTGTTTTACGAAAAAGGAACACTCTAATCAAGCATGATTAGAAGAAGTTACAGAGTCCTCTTTAAGTTCTTATAAAACTCCATAAATATGAAAAGACCACTAAGTTTACTTTCTTTGGACTCGTAAAAAAAACATCGAAAGACCCATATGGGACTGAACCACTCCATCCTAGGGTTCGTTAAACATACTCTGAGGGACTCATCCAATGGATGAGATTACATTTCAAGAATATTCTATCGTCCTCAAGCTTGTGTAAAAATAAAGAGGTACTCACCAAAGAGGGTGGGGGATAATTGGGAAAGAAATGTGTTTAAAGTTGTATTCTATGGAAGTAACTCGCTCTTGAACATGACACCCTTTCACTCGCTTTGTGTTAGGGTTGGAAAAATTAGTTTGTCTCTTGATCATACTCCTTTATAAGATTACAATTTGGTCTGTGATCCTTTTGTTGAGTTAGTGTTTCCAAGACAGTTGTCATGTCGTCAATATATTCAAAGAGAAATTCAACCCGGAAATACTTCTATTGCGTTGGCCATTTCTGCATTCCTTAAGCCTTCTATATCACCGGTCATCCCTGAGTCAGTCTTGAATCACTTTTTACTTTGATCTACTTCAAATTGTTTTACCTTTTTCATGTCATTGATGGGGGATACATTAAGGCCCTCCTGTGAGGAGTCTTTTCCTGTCAAATTTGACTCATTATATAGGAAGTAGACATATAAACTAATTGGCACCTTGGAACTTGCATGCCTCAATGGCAGGTTTCTTTGCTTTCGACAATGGTTTTTCATTATTGACCCATGATCGTGAGATTCCGTCGAGTGTTTGAATTCATCTCATAAATTCACACTCGTTGGATTGTACTAGTGTACCATGGGAGTCCTTGAAATTAATGAGGATTTCCCTCGAACTTTTTAACGATATTCACTAATGATCAGTAATCAAGTGGTTTCTACCATGTTCGACTTCAACACATGTATTCACATGGTTAGATTCATACTATAGAGTGGTGGAGATGAAGACCCTGAATCTTTTTTGATAGATTCAGGTTGTGTTGGAGTATATTCGGATTATACTATTTCATATATCCACAGTGTATTTCTTGTGGCTATGTTCAAATTTGAGTCTTTAAGACATAGATCCATAATGTATTTTTGGTGGCTATGTTCAGATTTGAGTCATAATGGCATGGATCCACAGTGTATGTTTGGTGGCCATGACTTGTCTTACTTGACATGGATATTTACATGTCAACAATTATGCTTTGAGTCACTTGTATTCTGAGTATGGGAATGTGTACCTCATTGATGATATATTATTGTACTGTATTTTGCTTGTTTGTTGGCAGGTTTCTGACCGACGTGTTCCTTGTTCCCAACACACACTCGACAAAGTATTTAAACCGTCACTTTGTTCTAACTTCATACTTTGGGGGGCTTATTGTTACACATTATTTTCATCACCCCTATGACCGTTAATGAATACACATATCCTTTTTCTTTATAAGAATCAATTTCCTTAATCCCCAAAGACGAATGAATATGAACTTTCCCAGAGAGATGAAATTATCTTTTCCTTTGTAAAAAACCTTGTAAATAAGGATCATCGCACCTTTCTTAGTGTTAAGGGTGTGATGATCTAGGATCGACGCAAGTTTCACCACGGTGGCATGCAACATTGTCATAGTTTTCTCAGTGTCAAGGGTGCGTCGATCGCCCGTACGAAGGAAAAAAGAGAAGCTTCTAGAATAGAATCTTAGAGGGTGAGGTGGCCTCCAATCGGTTCAGATCCGAGTTGCATCCCTGATCTCATGGGATCATCCTAACCTCCTCACCCTATCCTTTTCAGCTTATAAAAGGAGGGGAGTTCTCATGGGAAAGTTATATTTTTTGGAAGAGATTGAGAACGTTTAGAGAATTTTTGGAACTTCATCTTAGTTACAAAGATTCAACTAATAAGATATTAGTCTATCCAAGAGTTTGGATTAGATTCAAGTATAGCTAATTCATATGGAGTGTTTGGGCCTATGGGGGCTTTGAGTTTCTCTTTGCCAAGATGAGATCATAAGTAGTTGTTAGATCTACAGTCTTAGAATCCATGGAGCAGAAGTGTGTGGGAAGAAAGGAATCGTTGGAAGGGACCCTACAACATCAGGGAATCACTTGTATTCTCCTTTTCATATTTATAATACAGTAATATATTTCTTTCCCATAAAATTGTTCTTAATTTATTGTATGACTCCTTGATCACATACATAGGTTTTGTTAAGTATACATTGTTTCTTTCACTTTGTTGGCTTATGTATTTTTATAGGTTCAACATCCCATAATCCTTGGAACGGAGCGAGGATGACACTAGCAAGGACAAACGACATTTAAAAGGTATGTCATTTATCTATTGTTAGTTAGTATGCTTGATAACTAAAACTTATGGAAAGTTTTATATTTTGTCTTGTTTTGTTCTAGTTTCGGGGTGAAACTAGGGAGATTCATTTGTGTCCGCAGTTACTGATTTTTTTGATAACATAGGTGATGAATATAAAGAGAACGAACATGACGATGGGTATGTTGGAAGTTCCATCCATGACATTAATTCTAGAAAGTTCAAACGAAATGAGGATGATATCGGATATATAGAGTGGATGTGTGAGTCATATTTGAGTCTAGAAACCATCCCATATTGTCAAGGGATGAAAAAATTCTATCCATTTCAAATTTCATTGCATACAGAAACAATTTGAAAAAAATTCAACGTTGGCCCCATTCACAGATCACTATTTCCCATGTCTAGTCCTAGTACAATGTCTTTTAGTTGTTTCTTTTAAAATTCTTTCGAGATGCACGTTTCCTCATCTAGTATTACAAGGGAATGCAATAATGTCGATAAACACGTACTTGATAAATTGCACAAGATTCATCATTTATTTCTTGTCTTTGTTTTTTTCTCTCATCTAAGTACTTTTTTGCTCCATAAAGAATATTAGTACGCAATCATTATTTAAATGTAGTGCATCCCAATCTTGAGAAACTGAATAAAAAAATCATACTTCACAAATATTAAATATTAGTTATAACCATGGTAGATATTAATAATTGATGAAAGAAAAAATATTAAATGAGATATTAAATATCAGTTACAACCATGGTAAATATTAATAATTGATGAAAGAATAAATATTAAATGAGTATGACCATATACATCTAGCTATATTATCCCTTAACCAGTAACCCCCTCTTTTACATCTAGCTATATTATCCCTAAACTGATAACTCCTATAACCATTACTACCATAAACAACAAACCCCAATAACCATAATCCTTTATCACCACTAATATATAATCTTTATAAACCCTATAGATATTGATACCCCTTACAACCCATAACCCTTGAAATGCCTAAACCTTGATAGTCTTATCACCTCTAAAACCTAAACCGTATAATCTTAAACACTTAACTTCTATAAAATTAATCATGAAACCATATAAACCTTAACATATAACATATATAACTCCTATAACTACTAATAAGGTTCTCGAAAAACCCTCATACACTGGCATAAATTACAAAAGCCACAGACTCAAGAAACTACAATTTTATAACAATAATGCCTATAAAATCTATCACTCATCATATAAATAAGAGATAATAAGGAATTTCAATATAGTACACACAAATGTTAACTCTTAGCTACTATAACCTTAATCCCTATAAGTTTTATAACCCTTAAACTATGTAACTTTTATAACTTATAATTTCTATAACCAATAAGCCATATAACATTTACCCCATAAATTTATAGCCACTAAAAACTTACCTCTACAATAAATAAAATCCTCGATCCATAAATATTATAACTCTTAACCCATATGTCCCCTATAAAACCTAATAACTTTCACATTTAATCTCTAAAACCTTTAACAACTATCTTAAATAACCCCTCTCTATAATCACATGTAAAATTCATAATCCTTGTAAAGTTGAATCCATATAATTATCATCCATATCTCCCCTTTTCTATTTACCCCTATATTTTAAATTATAACACTTATTATTTATAACATATAATGCATAACCCGTTTAAACCCTAACCACTCTAGCATTGTAACCTCTATAACTCATTTCCCCTATAAACTTAAATCCTTAGCACTTATAATCCCTATAAACCCTATATAACCCTTATAATCACTAACTCATATTACCATTTAATATAATTAAGTTTTGTAACCATTATAAACTATTTATTAATTAACTTATAATACCATTTAATAATTATTCTTTATAATTTCTAACCCCTTTAATTCTTGAGATAAATCCACTTTGACCCTTATTCTTTATAACATATAATACCCAACCCATTATAACCATAATCCCTTCAAACCCTTAAACCTTATGAACCATGTCACTCCTAACCATGTTGAGGGTTTACTTAAGCGAAATAGATTCTTAAAGGGGGTGACCTTCCCATGAGAGGAGGATCCTTTATGGCAGAGGCATGTTGCAACATCTATAAAATGCAACATATTTACAATTTTGTCTGTCGGAATTCCGATGACAGTTGACCAAGTCAATGTTGACTTTGTCAAACAGTGGGTGATTGCTTGAAGAGAGCAACGATTAGCAACAATATCATCGGTATTGAGATGAATATAGAGGTTCGTAAAAATAAAGACACCTTGTTGTAGACGTTGCAAGTGTGACGAATGTCTGTTTCTGTTGCAAGGCCAACGAATTTGGGTGGGATTGAAAAAAAATTGAAGAATTGAAATATTTATCTTGTATTTTCAAAAGTATGAAAAATTTTGTCCGTACTGTCGGAAATAGTTTGTCTATTTTTTTTGAATATGTAGTAGTGACAGGAGAGGGTATTCAAATGTGTTTTGATACCATGTTCGACAATGTAGGTATTGCAACATAGGACAAACACCTTCAGTAACCACTCACACAACTATATCAAAGATCAACACACTGATGTTTTTACATGCTAAAACCCCTACGGGGAAACATTCTCGGCCCCAACCAACATGTCCACTTGGAGAAATTTATTAATCCAAAAAAAATAATATTACAAAGAGATTTACAAGAGATTTTCTCACAATCGATCATCAACAAATGACCCTCCATGCTATTTAAATAGAGATCATGGACTAATCGGGTGTTAAGCCACATATCAATGTAGCTCTATGATCGAGGAGAATATGAACCGTTGGATCACTCTATGTCAGGAACATATCATGACCGTCAAATTACCTAACTACAAATCCATACTAAAGAAAAACACTTTTACCTAATAACACATTAGACGAAGTTCATCTTAACTAACTCCTAAGTGTCTAAATATCCTAACACAAAGTTGGTTGTCTCATTTTTCTATATCATCTCAAATCCACTAAATTTTTTTTTTAATTTTCTTCACAAAAAATCCAATGACTACTACTAACACAATGTTAATAAACATCCACACATACATATATTTACATGTATTAATGGAGAAATTAAAGTCATTGAAAAACACTTTTTTTTCACAAAATATTATCAAATAGTAAACTTTTATATATATATATATATATATATATATATATATATATATATATATAATTCTAACAAAAGTCACTATTCAATATGAAGGAAATGTTTACCTTTCCAATTTTTGAGAATTATACAAATTACTTTCGTAATTTAAGTAGATAGTTCCATTGTTAACCACTCTAAAACTTGTATTCTACATAAAAACTGTTACAACATATAAGACACTCGAGGAATTGAAAAATATTATTACTAGTAGCATTATTTTCATGCACAAAGATTTAATTTATATGTGCAAAGTAAATAGTTTTTCACATGAATATGAATGGGTTTAATTACTTTGTAACTTCAGAATGTGAATTGTATTCTTGATAGAATTGACTAATACCAAAAGAAATAGCTGCAATGCAAGTAATACCAACCTAAGTTGATTGATTTGTGGTAATACTAGTGATTGGGTTTCTCAATCACAAGTGCTACTTCTTGTTGGATTAGGCTTCGTGGTAGGTGATCTGCAATGCGATACAAAACTATGCCTGCGGACTCTAGATCTCGATAGCCATCTACTGGATCTACATTTTCTTAAATGTGTGGAACTTGATGCCCCTCCACCTTTGCGACTAAAGATATCTTTGCCTCTTTAGTAATGTTTTTAGTTTAGAAACCAAATATAGGATTGGACATGCTCCCCAATTGCTCCTACCTTCAATGTTGATTTGTCACCTCGCTATATTAATGGATTTTTATGAGCTATGAAAGTTTTTACGGTTTGAAAATTTTCACACTTGAACACAATATGTATAAGAGAAAAGGAAACCTACTCCGTAGGAGTATTTGATTTTTTTTAAATATGTTTATTACATAAATTAAAATGTTTAGCAATATGGATATTAATTTTAAAGTGTTTCGCAATATGGATATTAATTATGTAGTAGATTAGCATGTTTTTTGGATTTTCATAATGTTTTTCAATATTTGCTTGGCTTAATTAATTTTGCTTCCTTTGAATTAATCAACACATAAATTAAATATTAAGAATGCTATTACAATTTCCGAAATGATCTGGGTGCAATCTCACTTGCCCTCTAGAATTGATCACATAGGGGTATAACTACAACTTTACAACACACACTTATGAAATTATGAACCTCTATAGAGGGAAAAACAATCGTGAGACTTCTATTCCATTGTAATCATGTTTTAGACTAACGTTTCTATAGTTGTCTTGGACACATGAGACTTCTATTCCATTGTAATCATGTTTTAGACTAACGTTTCTATAGTTGTCTTGGACACATGCCCACTTCTTCAAAGTTGTGAGAGTGAAAGATGTATACACTAGATATCCATTTGTCATACCAAGTTTTTCATGGAAAGTACATGGAAAGCAGGGTGCAATCTCACTTTCCCTTTAGAATTGATTACATAGGGGCATAACTACAACTTTACAACAAACACTTATGAAATTATAAACCTCTATAGATGGAAAAATAATCATGAGGCTTCTATCACATTGCAATTATGTTTTAGATTAACGTTTCTATAGTTGTCTTGGACACATGCCCACTTCTTCAAAGTTGTGGGAGTGAAAGGTGTATACACTAGATATCCATTTGTCATACCAAGTTTTTCATGGAAAGTACATGGAAAGCATACTCTTGGCCAATGAAACTTGTCTCTTAATTACATCACAACATATGACCAAAATGTTGCTTGTGCCTTTGTAAAATATGATATCTTCTCTTATGTTTTCTTTCAACATTTGAATTATGGATGGTACTTGAGATGTATGAGAATTTTGTAACACTCTTGAGGTAGGGTAACACCATATATTATTCCTTGTGGAATGAATGCACGCTTTAAGCAATACTTTCTTGTTTAACAATTACAATATTCCTCACCCCTTAATACATTGCTTACACTTCTTTACATAGCATTCTCTCTCTCATAAAAACATTCTAGAGAAGAAATATTCTGATAAGTTGAACATTTTACAAAATCTTCTCACCTTTATTTTGTTCACACTATTACATGTACATGGTCATATATCTATTATTAATTTTATTAGATACCTCCATAGATACCCCATATTACCTCCCTAATTATATTATGTACATTCTATCTATCTAGTTTCTACATATACAGCTCCTACATATACAACTCCGAAGAAAAAAAACTCAACTCGATTCCCATATGCCTTCACCTCAGTGGGTGGATTCCCATGATGCCTTGAAAGTATGTCCATGAGTCCATGAGAGGTATTATCCTGTCCATGGTGAGAGGCATACCTGTGGTGGGATTGGTACGATCTCCATACATGACTAACCCTAGGATCGGGTACATACCAGTTCAATAGCATTCCTTACTATGGAAATTAGGTGGCAACTAGGGCAGTCGAAATCAGAGAGCGGTTCGGGCATTATGGAGGAGAAAGAGGTATCGGGGATGAAAAATCAGATCATCTCATATACAAAATAGAAGTAGTCACCGGGGATGAATGATGTCACTTCATGAGAATTGATGGATTTCCCAAATTCGAGCCGTAGTTGGTGGAATCATTCGTATTCTGAACATTCAAAGAGCCTTCCCTTCCTCCTCAAGTAGTTAACAAAATGGATTGCTTCTCCTGTACATCAATTATTTGGAATGCTTCTCTACGTCGAGTAGTTGACAAAATGGATTGCTTCTCTACATCGATTGTTTTTGCCAGTCAATGGTCAACACTGACACGGATTATTCGATTGATTCAGTGGTTGGATAATCCTTTGCCATTATTTAAAGCAGGGTCTCGTTGGAGACCTTCCACATTTTATGGGCGCTTGAGTGATAAGTTAAAAGAAATGAAATAAATGATATATGACCGATTATGTGATTGATTCAGTCGTTGGATAAATATCAGTCGTTGGATTAGTCGTTGGATTATTTGATTGATTCAGTCGTTGGATAAATATCAGTCGTTGGATAAGTTAAAAGAAATGAAATAAATGATATATGTCTGCAAAGGATTTCTTACACTGTTCTTGTTCTATTTCGACTCAATTTGTTGTCAACTCGACCCGATCTATCCTCAAATCCTCAGGATCATTGATCTCTTTGATGATCGATGAACGATTACGATCTATCTTCTATAATAAGAAGATTTAATAACGTTGGATTCGAACCTGCACACATGATCTAAGAAGGAAATCTTCAATGTTCAAACATTTACGCCTGCTACATTCAATCTTGTAGAGATTTAATCTCACACAACAATGCATAGAGGTATTCAAACATACAATTCGATGAACACTCAAAATAAAGTGGTTCTAGTATTCAATTGTACACATACAGTACATAGGGTTTGCATAAGGTCTCTATATTCTAATGGTCTTTCATAATTTCACACACTCTGGCCTGATTTTCTCATTCGACGGCCTCTCCTAGATGCGCTTAGGCTTACATCATTTATAAAAAATACTCTGAAACCAAAATTGGTTCAGACCCTAACAATCTTCCACTAAATCAATCCCTAGGATCTTTTAGATCCACAAAATCCTCATGTCTTTAACTTACCCATAGGACCTCTCTAACTCCCACAACCTCTCAAGATCTGTTTTTCAGATCTAATTACAATGCATTATAATCCAATAATACAAACTTTCTAGAATTCCAATAAAACTTAGGAATGTACAAACAATTAAATTCCATTACAAAGACCAACCTAGGCCTATTCAAATGTACCTGATTTTCGAGGAAAATGCTTCTGCATCATACTCCCAAGGTTAAAAAATTTCATGATCTCCTAATCATGAATTCCATTAGCTAAAAGTCCTCCTGGATCCCATACTTTATGATGTTTCTTTCTTGTCTTCTTGTCTTGTTGTTGCCTTGTTGTTGTCTGCAACCTTCCAATATCCCATATTTTACTTTGTTTCTTTCCAATCAACCTGCTAGTATAATCTCTCTCAACTAACTATAACTTATGGTTGACTACCTTTTTCATCCCATGGTATTCCCATCTGGACCTCTTCATCACCAAGTTCCATAATTTATCAATTTGAATGTCCAACTCTACCTTTTGCTAGCTCTTTCCTTCATATGGACTCCACTCATATGCTACCAACTCTTTGGTATTAATCTCTTTGATGTCCTTAAGTCCATGGAAATACTCTTCAAAATCCACATTATTTTGTTGTAGCATAAATTCAGCTTCCCTAGACAACTCTACATCTTATAGTTGCCCATAGTCCTCATATTGAGACAAACAATTAGCTTGAAAAGATAATAAATCTTCTTCGCCTCTTGATGCCTCAAATTCTTCTTTCGTATTAGGTGTTCTTTAATATTATGTTCCTCCAATTGTCATGTGATTCAGGCCCCCTCCCCTCCTGGGGGTTCTGTGACCTCTCTGGAAAGTCTCCTCAAATCTTTGAGTTGGATCAACTCTTTGGGCTCCCTAATGGAACCCAAAACAAGTTACAGAGGCCCCTTATCTCCTTAGGCGCGGATCTTGTGAGACTCATGAGCTTCTGCTAAGCCCCCGTTCTCTTCTGACAATTTGAGTGACGACGCTAGCTACCTACGCTAGGCCACTTCTCCTCAAATGGCCTAAGATTGTGATTAGGCACCTATCCAAAGGGTGCTTTAGAGCTCCAGGATCTGGGTGTTTTCACTTCACATGACAATCAATTTTTTCAGAGGCTGATCTAGGAGGCTCCGCAGGTCCAAAAAATGCTAAAAAAAGAAAGTTCTCAAAATTGAATGAAACCAACTACATTGGGACCATATCGTCGTGTTGATTCTGACCATATATTTACTTTCTCAAATGGGCATTGTATTCGAGAGTTATCGCACTATGATCAGATTCTCAAACAGTTAAAAAGTCAATGGTCAAACTGGAAAACGGTCAATGTTGATGTCAACATGACATCACCAAGCTACTTCATTATGCTGGCATGTGACTGGGCAAGATATGCAGGCGTGGACCAGTTACAGTGTGACACTTGTCAATCTTCGGGAAAATGTGGTGGGGCCACGTGGCCCAGGCATGGGTTGCCACGTGGCACCCAATCATCAATTGAGTGGCATTTTAAAAATTATGTATCGGGGTCCATGGGTTTTGAGCCCATGACCTATGACCGAGAACAACACCTTGAGGAATGGTCCACTACCAATAAGCCACACGTAAAACTTGTTAATACAAGCCTTACAAATATTATATATGTTGCATATATGAATAGGGCGAAAAAGGAGGGGGATGGGACCAAGCTCCAGCCCATGGTTTTACATATGCTTGGAAGCACCATACTAAGGGGGCATGACATGTTAGTCTAAACACCCAACCACCAAAAAAATACGTGGTCCCATCACTTAACACACCCACCAGCCATCGCGCTCGAAGCTAACAATTGTATAGGGTCGATGAGAGGGGGCTATCCTGATCTGACCTCGGTCACATGAAATCCGCCCGAGATCTAGGAGCTGAGAACCAATTTAAAGACAATGATTAGCCATTTGGTCTAGAGTTTGGCCATATGTACTCCATGTGACCATTTAAAAGGGGCACACGCCACCTCTAGGGGGCTACTCTGTGTATTATTAACCAAAAGTGGGTTTTGTGCTAAGGTTTAGCCCAGAATATGTATTTTTCAGGATTTCTTGGCCATTTGAAGGGGGATTTGATCCCAAAAAAATGCCAAATCTTTAGGGGAAGTTGTCCTTCTCTTTTTAATCCTAAAAACTATATAAATGAGGATTTTTTAGCTTGAGGGGTAACTTTTGATGCAGGGATTTTGAGGAGAAGCTTGTGTAATTTGGTCATTTCTCATGTTTTGAGAGGCATTTTTGTCATGTTTTTGAGAGGAGTTTGATGAGGCATGTGTTAATGTTTAAGACATTATTATAAATTTTTTCATTTCATTAGATAATAATAGAATAATCCAAGATCACTGAGAAATACACAATCACAAGAGACACAACATTTATCTTGGGAAACCCTCTAGGGGAAGAAAACCTAGCAAAACTTCCTTAATATAGATAGCCAATACAATGCCAAAAGATATCTATGCTAATATAGAAAGTCCTCTCCTAGATATGCACCACTCTCTCTCTCCTTTGCCGGTAACAGATTAGAACTTGTCTCTCAAACTGAGCAAGTGAGTTGTGTCTAAGTGAGGTGCTAGCCTCCTTTATTTATACAAGTCTGGCATGTGTGAAGTGTCTCCTCACTGGCAGGGCTGAATTCTTAAGATGGGTGGGTAAACCCACCTTTATTATATTTCTAGGTCTCTTTAATAACTATTGGGGCCGACTTCTTATTCTGCCTATTACAATTGTCTTTTGACCAATCCGCAAAAGGAGATTTCATCCTATTACAATAATCGACATGATCAATCCACAATGGGGATTGATCCTATGAATAATATATCAATAATAATAAGAATACTCTTTGCAGTTACAATATTTCAACACTCTCCCTTAACAAGAAGGGTATTCTTCAGCAACATCATGCGAGAGAGAGAGGACAACATCATCAACAACATCAAGTGGGAGGACATCATCATCAATATAATCTTGGTTGGCGTATCTATAAATCATCAGAAGTTTTCTTGATTGGAAGCATCATCATTCTCAAAGGAATGACATCATCATCTGCATCAATATGTATTAGTATAGAAACTGATACATCATCATCATCACAGCACAAGGATGGCTCATCATAATACAAGACTGGCTTTACATCATAGCTGTCAAGCTGGAAGCTCAGTACTTGTCTCATCTCATCGTCTTGATTTACGTCACAGCTGTAACACCATGTTTCCCTCAGTCTATAAAAAAATAACTATATAGGCCAATAACTATGACAAACTCAAAGATGTGAATGTTTGATTTGACGGACCTTTGTATAAAAGGTCATTGAATGTAAATAATGTTATGAATATGTGTTGCATGATTGTTGAGAGGGGGATGTGCTGAAAGAGACCACGATGGATAAAGAACGATGGTGGAAGGAACCTTGAATGGTGGCGTTAACTTCCACCGAACCAATTCAGTATTGGTCTTTACTGGCTCAAAGACCCAAGCTTCTCTCTAACCCTGGAATGAATTACCCACCAGGATGGTAGGTGGGGATGCTCCTCATGAGTTAATGAGGGTATGGGGGTGAACCACCCATCTGTAGAAGCCCTCAGACCTGACCATGGATAGGGGAATTCACTCCACACGCAACCTTGTATAACAAGGAAAGAAAGGAAGTGTAGGAAAGGGGACAGAGGGGGGAATACGCGATAGGGGATCACAGAAGAAAAAAGGGAAGAAACTCTGGAGAGACAAGGAGAGAGTCCTGAACAATAGAGCAGGAGAGAAAAACCTTTGTTCTGGACTTCCTTGGAGCTGGAAATAGGAGACTAAATCTCCAAGGATCATGGTCTAGCTCGGGGGTGGCTAGTGGTAAATCTATCTGGATTCACTAAGCCTATCGTTGGGTGGAAATGAGCACCCCTCTTAGCAGTTGCGTCACACCTGGTGTTTTCTGATAAGTGTTTATATCTTGTATCCTAAATTGAATATATTGGAACACATGCTCATTGTTTGTACACTCATAAATGGTTTATGTATAGAAGTGTTTTCTTGGTGTTTTGATCGAAAATGGTAGATGCATGCTTATACTTGTATGACCATAATCGATTGATATATAAAATGAAAAAGTTCATATTATGAGTCCGTTCCCTATAGATTTTTCCCATTTACTTGACTCACGCTATGCCCTGGTTTGATTTCCCTAAAGGCACCTCCTTCCGAGAAAGTTCCCTCGCATTCCAGAGCCGGAGTAAGTTCCTTGAAAGGACTACCATTTTAGTAAACCCATGAGTTTACTTATCCCTGTCACAGAAGTTCATAGCTCAATGATTTAGGAAGGCTTTTCAGTCTGGTCACTAAACCTAGGGATAATTACCCAAGAACACGTAGAAGGGTCATGTGATCTGAGTTTGGAAACCTTGTATGAGAGAGAGTGGGTCTCTTAGGTTTTTGTGTTTCGGCGTTTCGACACCCGAGAAACCCAAGGGAAAGTTCCCTTGTATTCGCCAGTCGCGAAATCCCGATAGGTGAAACACCAAAATGGTCTAGCGTGAATAGGTTTTGGTGTTTCGGCATTTCGTCACCCGGGAAACCCAAGGGCAGGTTCCCTTGTATTCGCCAGTCACGAAATCCCGATAGGTGAAACCCCAAAATGGTCTTGCATGGATAGGTTTTTTTGTTTCGGCATTTTAGCACCGGGGAAACCCAAGGGTAAGTTCCCTTGTATTTTCCAGTCATGAAATCCCAATAGGTGAAACCCCGAAATGGTCTAGCGTGAATAGGTTTTTGTGTTTCGGGGTTTCGGCACCTAGGAAACCCAAGGGCAAGTTCCCTTGTATTTGCCAGTAGCAAAATCCCGATAGGGTTAAATAGGCTATGGTGTTGCGGCGTTTTGGCACCTAGGAAATCCAAGGGCAAGTTACCTTGCATTCGCCAGTCGCGAAATCCCAGTGCACGAAATCCTGAAGTAGCTTAGTGGGAATAGTTTTCATCATTTCGGTGTTTTGGTAGCCGGAAGTAAAAAGGGCAGGAATCCTCGCCTTCGCAAGTTGCGAAGTCTCGAAATGTGAAACTCTGAATCGGCATAATATGAATAGAATTTTGGGTTTCGGGGTTTGAAGGGTCAAAATACTTGACCCCCCTTGCTTTTTGATCTCTCGTTTACGAAATTCCCGAAACAGCTAAGATCTTCGGATCAGGGGAGAGACTCGCAGCCGTCGATCTCAATTAGAAGGTAGGAATTCAGGTTTGGGGTTCAAAAAGTCGAAAATACTTGACCCTCGTGCATCGCTGAGTCACGAAGTAAGGAAGGTGCCTCCTGGATTGGTCGAGGTCATAATCGACGATCACATGGAGGTGAAGCCCATGCTTGGTACTTGAGTTGTACAAGGCGAGTTTCGAATGAAAGAACCAATGGAATTGGCTTAGGGAAAGTTTCGACAGGAAGACCTAGCCTGCGCTAAGACCTCGTAGGAACTCGAAGATTCTGTCCCTCGAGAATAAAAAGAAAGAAAAAGCCAAAATAATCCGTTATGTTGTAGTGGATGTGTTACAAATTGGTATCAGAGCATGGTTACAACACTTTGCCTACTTGGGCTCATGAATGGGTTGTGCAGAGACTCCATTCGAAGTACTTATAAAAGGAGTAACTCTTTATATTGATCCCCTCAATCAAAAGTTGAAGTTAAGAATAAAAAACCCCTATTGTGTGTATGCATGTGAAAAATATGAATTATGCACGGGTTATGAATGTATATAAGTATTGACTAGAAATAAGCATTTTTATTTTGCACACAAGCGGTTGATCAACCGTGGGAAACTACAGACGCATAGAATGGTGACTCACCACGAGGTGGGGGAGGGCTCCCACAATAGAAATGAAGAGTCTGATGAAAGGAGGGTGGTAGAGACCCCTCCAGATATATCTGAGACTGTGAGGAGCCTCATGGTCGAACTACAGAGCTACAAGGCTGGCAATGAGAGGATGTTAAAAGAGAAAGAGAAAAAAATAGAAATTAATGCAGTTTTACTGCAGAGTTTATCCAACATACAAAGACAATTGTAGCATGAACCTGACACCAGTCAGGTGGGACGATGACAGACAAAGAAAATTCGAACCCCACCTGAGATACAGAAACATGGTCATGTCAGTGGCCACACTGAGAGAAACACCTTGAGAAAGGTCGACCCTAGATATAAGGGACAATCGTCGGACGATTCTTTTGGAAAAGAAGCTGGCGACTTGGAGGGATCTTCTAGCACCAAAACTAGTTCTTATTCCCAAAGAAAACGGAAGAAGCAAAATATTTCCAAAAGTCATAATCTTGAAGAATTAAAGAAGGCCAAACCACCCTCCTTCAAAGGTGAAATAAAGAAGGGAGAGGAAGCAAAGGCTTGTCTTCTTGGACTAAAGAAGTATTTCAGAGTCCATGACTTCTTAGAAAACTTGAAGGCCCGAGTAGCCATCTTCAACTTGAATGGAAAGGCTTCCATTTGGTGGGAAGACCTTAAGAATGTGAACGGGATTCACGAAGAGGACCTGTCTTGGGAACGGTTTGAGAAACACTTCAGAAAGAAGTATCTGTCGGAAAAATATTTCGATGAAAAGACTAAAGAATTCTATGAACTCAAGCTGGGGAAACTCACCATAGAGGAATATGTCAGCAGATTCCTCGAGTTACTGAGGTATGTACCCTATATAAAAGAAGAAAAGGAAAAGGTGCAACGATTCATCAATGGACTACCTAAGGACTATCAGAACATGATTGAATTTGATGAACCAAAGACCCTCGAAGACACTATCCAAAAGGCAAGATATTGTCATGAGCAGTTTGGACATCGGACAGAACCTCGCGAAGGCTGGAAGTAGAAGAATAGTTCTAAATTTCAGAAAAGGGGTTTAAATCCCCAAGATTTAAGAACTATAAAAAGAACTCAACGATGATCTTCCCAGCCCGAAGTGTACACCAGCAGAACTTTCCCTCCTTGGGCGGGAATAAACTTTCTGGATCTGGCCCAGTAAAGACTGATAACCCAAAGAGAGAACCTTTGAAATGTTGGGGTTGTGGAGAAGAACATCTACTGAGGGACTTCTCACACCAACAACCAAACAAACAGAGAATTTACAATGTTCAATAAGCTACCACCGTCAATGATGTGGCCAGGAGTGTGCCGCAAATTTATGCAGCCTTGGATAATAACCAAGCTGACCAGCAAGCTTTAGTGGTGGAAATAGAAGGTATGATCACTAACCATCTAGTGTCTATTCTGATTGACCCTGGTTCAAATTTGAGTTATATAACCCCTAAGGCTGTTGATAAATGTAAACTACAGCCACATAAAAACACCAAGCCATGGTTGGTATAGTTAGCCACTGGCACCAAAAGAAGGGTAGCAGAGGTCATACTAGCTTGCCAATTAATTATGGGTGAATTCCCCACCCAAGAAACCCTTAACATATTACCCCTAGGATCATATGATCTGTTGATTGGTATGGACTGGCTAGCCACACATAAAGCTAGACTCGAATGTTACCATAAAACCTTGGAATGTATAAGTGAAGAAGGAAGAAGGATAACCCTTCAAGGGATCCAAAAACCTGTCTTGGTGAGACGAATATTAGCCCTTCAAATGAGAAAGTATTGCAGAAAGGGATGTCCACTATATGCGATATAGGTGTGGGAATCAGTTGAAGATGACAAACCAAACCTCGAATACCACCCCACACTAAGAGAATATAGAGATGTATTTCTAGAAGAGGTATCGGGCCTACCCCTGAGAAGGGACATTGACTTCTCGATAGAACTTGCACCAGGGGCAGTGCCAGTGTCTAGGACACCCTACAGGATGAGCACACCTGAGCTAGTTGAGCTTAAATTACAATTGAGAGAAATGATGGACAAGGGCTATATCCGGCCCAACATGTCTCCATGGGGAGCACCAGTCCTATTTGTGAAAAAGAAAGACGGTACCCTTCGACTGTGTGTAGATTATAGACAATTCAATAAGGTAACCATAAAGAACAAGTACCCCTTACCCAGGATCGATGACCTATTCAGTCAATTGGGAGGTGCTTCTATCTTCTCAAATATTGACTTGAGATCGGGATACCATCAAGTCTGAATCAAGGGTGAAGAAATCCACAAAACTACCTTCAGGACGAGATATGGTCACTATGAGTTTGTGGTAGTGCCATTTGGGTTAACCAATGCCCCTTCCACTTTTATGTGCTTGATGAACAATGTGCTCAGCAAATTCCTAGACAAAATTGTACTAGCTTTTATTGATGATATATTAATTTACTCCAAGAATAGAGAGGAGCATGAGGAACACCTTAGGCTTGTGCTTCAAGTGTTAAGAGAACATCATCTCTACGCCAAATTTATCAAGTGTGACTTTTTCCAGAAGCAAATACATTACTTGGGCCATGTCCTATCTGAACAAGGGTAAGCAGTAGACCTTGACAAGATCAGGTCTATCATGGAATGGCCTACCCCAAAGGACGTTTCGGATATCAGATCCTTTATGATCTTAGTAGGATATTGTAGGATATTTATAAAAGGATTTTCCAAGATTGGGTGTCCAATCACTGCCGTCCAGAAGAAGGGGACTAAATTCACGTGGACACAAAAATGTGAAGAAAGATTTCAAACCCTGAAACATATACTGACCCACACACCTGTGTTGAAGATCGTTGATCCTAAAGCTGACTTCCTCATGTGCATAGATGTATGCAAGGAAGGGCTCGGAGGAGTCCTTATGCAAGGAGGAAGTGTGGTCTGCTATGAATCCCAAAAATTGAATGAGCATGAAGTCAACTATGTGACCCATGATTTAGAGCTGGCCACCATAGTGCACGCCTTAAAAATGTGGAGGCATTACCTTCTGGGAAGGAAATTTGTACTTATGACATACCACCATGGATTGCAAAATCTGTTTGACCAACCAAATCTCAATGCCAGACAAGCTAGGTGGATGGCCCTCCTTAGCGAGTTTGATTTTGAAATCAAACATATTAAGGGAAAGGAAAATAGGGTGGTCAATGCCCTTAGCATAAGTATGAAAATAGTTCACCTGGTAGCGGTGAGCACCTGCGAGACAGATATCAAGGAAAGAGTCAGAAATGCACAAGAAACAAACTCATTCTTCCAAACCGTGACCTTGTACCTGGAGCAACAACCCATAGGGATAAAGTATGAAGGCTACCAGATGATGGAAGGAGGTCTACTCACTTACAGAAACATATTGTATATTCTAGATTGTGATGACTTGAAGAGGTTCATAATGGATGAACTACATTAAAGACCCTATACGAGTAATCCAGGATACCAGAAGATGATCACGGCCACCAGGAAACAATTCTATAGGCTTGGATTGAAGAAAGACATAGTTGAGTACTTAGCCAAATGCATAGAGTGCCAATAGGTTAAAGAAAAACACTGACACCCAGCAGGATTATTACAACCTCTACCAATCCCGGAATGGAAATGGGAAACCATCTCCATGGATTTCATCACCGAATTACAAACCTCGACCAAATAGAATGACCGAATCATGGTAGTGGTGGATAAATTGAGAAAGTCCACTCATTTTATACCCGTAAAGTCGAATGGCAAGGCAATAAACATTGCCAATGTATTCATGAAGGAGATATTCAAACTGCATGGTATGCCGAAAGAGATTGTGTCTGACAGAGACACAAAATTTACTTCCAATTTTTGGAAATCCCTGATGGTTGGTTTGGAGACCAAGTTACTATTTAGCACAACTTATCACCCCCAAACCAATGGAAAAATGGAAAGGGTGAACCAAATATTAGAATACATGCTAAGGATGCACGTAATGCATCAACCCAAAAAGTGGAAAGATTACCTACCACTGGTGGAATTCACCTACAACAATGGCTACCAAGAATCCCTGAAGACGAGTCCTTTCGAAGTCCTCTATGGTAGACCATGCAACACTCCAGTCGATTGGAGTAATCCCATAAACAGAGTTACTATTGGACCTGACATGTTGAAATAAATAGAACAACAAGTGATTCAGATAAAACAAAATCTAAAGGTCGCTCAGAACCGACAAAAACGTTACGCCGACCGAAAGAGAACTCCAAGAGAGTTCCAGGTGGGAGACCATGTATATCTCAGAGTTAGGTCCAGGAAGAGTTCCCTAAAGATGAGAGCTTGTTCCAAGTTGGCACCTCGATATTGTGGACCCTTTGAAGTTCTAGATAGAGTAGGACCTATACCCTATAGGCTAGCACTACCTCCCACAGTAAAAGCACATAATGTTTTCCATGTTTCATTGTTGAAGAAATATGTACACGATTCTAGTCATGTAATCGACTGGTCTATGATCCAGGTGGAACCGGAGGAAGAATTCCTTCTCGAACCTCAATGAATACTGGACAAAAAGGAAACCCCACTCAGGAACCAAACCAATGCACATGTCAAGGTGCAGTGGAAACATTTTGGCCCATACGAGGCTACGTGGGAAATGGAAGATGCCATGAAACAGGCATATACGATTTTGTTTACTTCTGTACGTACACATCCTATTGATAGATAGAACATCGAGGACGATGTTCCTTTAAGGGGGAGGGAATTGTAACACCATGTTTCCCCCAGTCTGTAAGAAATAACTATATAGGCCAAGAACTATGACAAACTCAAAGATGTGAATGTTTGATTTGATTGACCTTTGTATAAAAGGTCGATGAATATAAATAATGTTATGAATATGTGTTGCATTATTTCTGAGAGGGGGATGTGCTAAAATATACCATGATGGATAAATAACAGTGGTGGAAGGCACCTGGAATGGTGGAGTTAACTTCCATCGAACCAATTCGGTATTGGTCTTTACTGGCTCAAAGACCAAAGATGCTCTCTGACCCTGGAATGAATTACCCGCCAGGATGGTAGGTGGGGAGGCTCCTCATGAGTTAATGAGGGGATGGGGGTGAACCACCCATCTGTAGAAGCCCTCAGACCTAACCATGGACTGGGGAATTCGCGCCACACGCAACCTTGCAGAACAAGGCAAGAAAGGAAGTGTGGGAAAGGGGACAGAGGGGCAAGAAAGGAAGTTTAAGATTACGAGTCTATTCCCTAGAGATTTGTCCCATTTACTTGACTCACGCTATGCCCTAGTTTGATTTCCCCAAAGGCACCTCTTTCCATGAAAGTTCCCTCGCATTCCAGAGACGGAGTAAGTTCCTTGAAAGGACTACCGTTTTAATAAACCCATGATTTTACTTCATCCCTGTCACAAAAGTTCATAGCTCGATGATTTAGGAAGGATTTTTAGTCTGGTCACCAAACCTGAAGGGTCATGTGATCCGAGTCTGGAAACCTTGTACGAGAGAGAGTGGGTCTCTCAAGTTTTTGTGTTTCAATGTTTCGGCACTTGGGAAACCCAAGAGCAAGTTCCCTTGTATTTTCTAGTCACAAAATCCCGATAGGTGAAACCCCGAAATGGTCTAGAGTGAATAGGTTTTGGTGTTTCGGCACCCGACAAACCCAAGGGAAAGTTCCCTTGTATTCGCCAATCGTGAAATCCCGATAGGTGAAACCTCGAAATGGTCTAGCGTGAATAGGTTTTTGTGTTTTGGCATTTTGGCACCCGAGAAACCTAAGGGAAAGTTCCCTTGTATTCGCCAGTTGCGAAATATCAATAGGTGAAACCCTGAAATGGTCTAGCGTGAATAGGTTTTTGTGTTTCAGTGTTTCGGCACCCGAGAAACACAAGGGCAATTTCCCTTAAATTCATCAGTCATGAAATCCCGATAGGTGAAACGCCGAAATGGTCTAGCGTGAATAGGTTTTGGTGCTGCGGCGTTTCGACACACGGGAAACCCAAGGGCAAGTTCCCTTGCATTCGCCAGTCATAAAATCCCGGTGCATGAAATATCAAAGTAGCTTAGCGGGAATAGTTTTCATCATTTCGGTGTTTTGGCACCCGGAAGTAAAAAGGGCAAGAACCCTCTCCTTCACAAGTCGCAAAGTCCTGAAATGCGAAACTCTGAATCGGCATAATATGAATAGGATTTTGTGTTTTGGGGTTTGAAGGTTTGAAATACTCGACCCCCCCTTGCTTTTCAATCTCTTGGTTACCGAAGTCCCGAAACGGCTAGGACCGTCGGGTCAGGGGACATACTCGTATCCGTCGATCTCAATTAGAAGGTAGGAATTCGGGTTTGGGGTTTGAAAAGTCGAAAAGACTCGACCCTCATGCATCATTGAGTCACGAAGTGAGGAAGGCAATGCTTGGCTTGGCTAGGTTCATAATCGATGATCACATGGAGGTGAAGCCCATGCTTGGTACTTGAGTTGTACAAGGCGGGTTTCCAATGAAAGAACTGACAGAATTGGCTTAGGGAAAGTTTCGAGAGGAAGACCTAGACTGTGCTATATAGTTGACCTAGCAGGTGGTGGAGGAGGCGGCAGTGGGCGTGGAGGTGGAGCTGGTGGTGGGGGAGGTGGAGGTGGGTGTGGTGGAGGAGCCGTTGGTGGAGGGGGTGGTG
>ML795398.1:13417-66150 GCA_009831015.1 Picea engelmannii
TCTCCTATATATACCAAGGAGACATTTTCATTTTGAATCATCTTGTACTTGAACATTTAAGTGGGGTAAAAGGAGGTTGCCCCCTTGAAGAGGCTTATTATCTGAAATTATCTCTTTTTCAAGGCGTTGAATACTTTTCCTGAGGTTTTTCTATGCTATATTGATGTTTGGTTCTTAATAGTATCCTCCATGATAGCAGGATAGCAGCAACTTGACGCACGCATTCACTTTTTGATGCCTCTCGAAGTGAGGAATCTTCATTACATTAAGCAGTGTGAACTGCGCGAGGTTCATGGTCCACTACTGGGGAACGATATTTGAATTATTTCCCTTAGTTTTAGTCAGATACTTGTATGGGGCTAGCATATTGTACACTTTCATGTCGTCGAGGTTGAATTCACTAAACTTCAATGCTACGATCTTATCCTGATCTGCGTGCACTGTGTGTGTCCCTTTCGGAAGGTACACAGTGACCAATTCATATTCAAAAGTTCAAGGCACACTATCTCGGTTTATTACGCCACTCAGAGGTGATAGATAAGCAGGTAGAATGCTCGGAATCAACTTAGCATTCGCGATATCATCTCTGTGCTTCGTTTGTTTCTTAGCAGTTGGTCGGAATGGTCCACCTCGAGCAGTGGACGAAGAGGCATGCAGTCCTCTCGTCATGGATGCTTATACACCTATAGACACTCCTCTCTCCGACATGACTCTCTCTGTCATTAAGTCAATCAAAAATTCCTCAACGGCTTTCTTTGTAGCACTCAGTGCTTCTGACATACACACTTGAGGTAAACAATTTGTGGGATCGAGGAACAACTCAGACATGGTAATGAGATAGAAAACAAGAGCACAATGATCACAGTATAAACTCGGCTTAGGCTGTGGGATCGAATTCTCAATTGGAAAAAGTGTTCTTGGTGCATGGTGCGACGAGCTAAATAGGTAATTTGACAATGGTTGGCCTGCAACGGTTATGAGCCTCCATTAACTCATGTTCAAACCATTATGGCATGGTCCAACGGTCGAATGAAAAACCTTTATTGCTTTTCTTTCTGTTCGAAGCAGAATTCAAACAAATATATCGGCCCCAATGCCTTTATTGCTTCGCCATGGCGAAGTGCCATGTGTCGTTGTTCTGATATCTCGGCGAAGCTCCATTTCTACATTTATTTTTTTCTGCAAGGTCTCCTCTAGAACCTCCTGTAACCTTTCAATATTAGCCCTCTTCTTTCTTAACTTTCTAGCCTTATTTCCAGTGAGCTTCATCTCGGTAATGCTTTTCTGATTCTGATTCTTTTCTTCTTTGGTATTAGTTACTTCGCGCTGTTGAAATTATTTCCTAGGGTTCCTGGATAATACTTCTTCTTTGTCTAGGATAGGTAATTCAATCTTCTGATGATCCTCTAGCGTTCTCTTAGCTTTGACATTCGGGTTGTTAGCATTAAATATTTGTGATCTGCTCTCATGTTCTTCAATCAAGTGTGCAATCCTTCTGGTCATAAAATCTTTTAACTCTTGCTTCTTTTGTTTCAAAAGTTATTCTGCTTCCTTTAGTCGAGCTTGGTCTCTATCAATCCAAGGTTTTCCTATTAGCGTGGTAAACAAGGCGTTGTCTTCGAAAAATTTAATAATCTCAAAGTCTTCTTCTATCAAATTTCCATTGACAGTCATAGGTATCCGAACGAGCCTTCCACATAGGTTTACTAGCTTTCCTCTGAATAAACCTATTCCTCCTAGTGAAGGGATCATAGCAGGCCTTCCTATAGCTTCCCGGGTTCTCTCTAGCATAATATTCACCTGTGTTTCCTCATCTAGAACACAGTCATTGTCGAATTCTCCTATTCTTTCTTTGATGCATTCCTTTTCTTTAAAGATCTCTGATAAGCTGACATGTAGGTGGTCATTCAAGGTTTCTTTCATCTGTAGCAATGATTTCTTTGATTCTTTCTGAGGTTCATCTGTAGGTTTTGGATCTGTCTTAGGGTTTTATTGATTCAAATTCATTCTTTCAAGCTTAGCAATCATTTTAGGGCAATCCAATACTTCATGGTCTAGAGCTTTACAACAAATAAAACTAGGTCTCCCACCAGGGCATTCCTTAGCAAGATTTCTCGGCCTTCTGCAACTATAACAGAGGGTCAATCCTCTCTTCCTTTAAATTATCCCTAGCCTCTTTTGTACTGCACACTAGGATCATATGAGTTAACCTGCAACAACTTCTTTCTAGGATCCTGCATCCATTCGTTAGTCCAAACATTCTTTCTGTGCATAGGTATAACATATCTTTAACTATTCTTATCAGATCTACTCATATCAAATCTTCTTTCATCTATTAATGACTTAGCTTTCAAACTAGGACAGACTCTATTAAACAGACCTAGATCCATATTCTAGAAACAAAAATTTCCACTTATCTTACTTCTACAGAGCACAAAGCTTTCAGATCTAACACTTTTAACTATTCTTACCTTTATCAGGGCACAGAGCTTGCATATCTTACCTCTTTTGATTAGAAATTCTTACTTTTACCTTTCTTAGAGTGCCAAGTGTTCAGATTTTGCTTCTTTCCTTCAGATCTGATCTTCTTTTCTTCAGACCGGACTTCTTTCTTTCAGATATGACCTTCTCTCTTTAGCACAGATCTTTACAGATCAAGTAGAATACTACGCACTAGGGCACAGATCTACGCACAAAGTTTTCACAATTTTAGGATGAATCTTTTCATAGAGCTTCCTCTTTCTCAGTTCCTAGCAATCACAATTTCAAGTCTCGAAAATGGAACAATTTGTTGGCACAGGGGTAGACCCAGGATTCAACGCTACAACATCACACCAACAAAGCCCTAACTATCGTCTCTTTTGGCAACACCTGAAAAGCAGATGAAGTCTCACCCGAGGTAGAAGTAGGGGTTGTTGCGAGACTCAGGTGTCTGCAACCTTAGATGGGACATAGATATGTGATTAGAACACTTAAGAAAGCACTTAGCACCATTAGTTCCTCAATACACAGTCAATATCCACTCCACTTGTAAGACAGAACTTCGCATCATTCACACTAATCTATAGTATTCAAGCACTTAGCATATACAAATGGATCAGAATGAGCATATTAAGCACTAAGCATGAATATCTAGATCAGATCTAACATTCTCACATATAATAAGCACCAAGAATGAATAGATCTATCTAAACTTATATAACATATGAACATATCAAGAAAGAAGCACAAAGCACATAAAACAGTGTTTATGTGGTTCAACCCCACCCTGGGGCTACGTCCACCAACTCTTCTTCTTTATTGTCTTCAATTAATCGGTTACAAGCAGAGAGCCTCAAAACCCTTACTCCACACAGGACAGAAGATCTGTGCAGCTAGCTAGATCCTTCTTCCTTGCGTTACAGCACAAATCCTTCTACAGTATTTCATAGGGACTTGCACTCAGCTCTAAAAATATCACACAGTATGCACACAGCACTTACAATCCTTTGATCACATAGATCTAGCACTTAGCCATTCCTTTAGCACTTAGCACATCGGCCTCTATCACATAGATCCACTACTACTTCTATCTAGCCTAGGCATCTATTTATATATTACAAAATAGGCCTAAACATGGTTAAATGCATGGGTCGACATCCCATTCCCGTTACATATTCCCAAAAACCCAAAATAGGGTCGAGATCCTGTGATCTCCACTTTGACTTGTGCTCCTCCTTCGACAGGTTTTCGAAGTCCCAAAATAGGTCAACATGACCAAGAAACTCCCAAAACTTGGCCAAGGGCCAATACTGACCACTAAGAAACATGGCCTACGAACCCCTCTGCCTACTCCTGACAGACCATTGGAATCCATCTCAATGGAATACATGTCGGGCCTTTCATCCACCAAGAGAGGAAATGAGTGTGTTTTTGTGGTTGTTGATTGATTTTCAAAAATAGTGATTTTGGATGCCTATAAGAAGAGCAGCACAAAACAGGCCACTGCCAAGCTCTTCTTTGAACGAGTATGGGTACATTTTGGAATCCCACAAACCATTGTCTTAGATTGGGACAGTCGATTTATCAACACATTATGGTCGACCCTCTAGTCATTGTTGGACACCAAGCTCACCAAATCCACTGCCTTCCACCCCCAGACTGATGGCCAAACTGAGGTCGTCAATTGGATGATCTTGCATATCATGCGCATGTAGAATTCCAAGCACCCTTGCACATGGGATGGGAGTCTTCCCTATGCTTAGCATAGCTACAACCGAGCCCTCCATAGCTCAACCGGCCACAACCCCTTTCATGTGGGGTTGGGATTCCAACCATTGGGTATCATGGATGTTGCACTACCCATTGCAGCCACCTCGTTTGACTTGTCACCTACTCCAATTGAAATTTACAAAGCCTCTCGGTTCATTGAGCGGATCCAGCACATCCATGAACATGTTCAGGATATTTTATAGAAATCCAATGCCAAGTACAAGTAGCGCCATGATCAACACTGGGTGCCACATAATTTTTAGGTGGGAGACAAAGTTTGGTTGCACTTGCAGAAAGTACGCCTTACAAGACCCCATAAGAAGCTTCACCCACTCTTTTATGGACCTTACACCATCACCAAGGTTGTGGGTGACGATGCTTTTGAGCTCAAAATCCCACCTTTCTTTGGCCTGCACCAAGTTTTCAACGTGGCTCTCCTACGTCCATATTTCCCAACATTATTGGACACCTCAGAGATAGCATAATAGTTGACACCAACAGAGCTCAACCTTGACTACATGCAACAGTCATATAGTGATCATATTATAGACACACAGGTCAAGGGCACTTGACTGTTATTTCCTTGATCTCTGCCAAGCAATTCAGGAAGGTCATCTCTGAGACAGAGAAGTTTGTCTTCTTTGTGATTTTCTCTCAAAGTGAGAAAAAGATTGTAGCCACATCCAGGGCCTCCACGGTCGACCTCTTCACACAGTAGAAGAAAGTGGATAAGGTCATGGAAGAATACACATATATATTCTCCTCACCTACTGGGGTACCTCTGCATTGTCACGTCAAGCATCCCATCAATCTAACCCCTGACGCACCACTACCCAATGGGATAGTCTATCGCCGCTCTCTGTTAGAGAATTAGGAGATCAAGCGGAAGATCCGAGAACTTTTCCATAATGGGCACATCCATCCCAGCTCATTGCCTTGTGGGAGCCCAATCATTCTAGTGCAGAAGAAAGATGGGACATGGTGACTCTGCATTGATTATCAGGCCCTAGATAAAATCACAACCAGGAACTGGTAGTTGATTCCCCGAATCGATGGCCTCCTTGATCAGCTCACAAGGGCCAAATATTTCAATAAGATTCATCTAAAGTATGACTACCACCAGGTCCCAATAGAACGGGAAAATTTATGGAAGACCATCTTCAAGTCAAAAGAAGGTCTTTTTGAATGGTTGGTCATGCCCTTTGGTTTGAAAAATGCCCCAACAACTTTCATGAAGATGATGGGCAATATCATATAACCTGTTAGCACTAAGAATCACCCTCCGACTGCAAGAGGATAAGCCCAGTACCCATCAAAAAAAAATTAAAATGGATAAAAATGGTTTGAGTAGGTGGATCGGTAAGACTATAGAGAGAGGAATAAAAGAAGTAATTGCATATCAGGTTGGGACCATTGGGTTATGGAGTCATAAGTATCATGAATAATGAAGGCATTTAAAATTCCTATCAGACAAAAGGATTTATGTGGTGATGAGAAGAAATAAGACATAGAATGTCTGAGTTATGAACCACGAAAGATGGGCAAGATGACATCATATCCTCTACCGCCTCAGGAATCCATAGATCAGAGAGATGCTACATCCATATAAGAAGAAAAGCAGAAAGTGTCTGATGAACCATGAAAGATGGGAAAGATGACAGCATATGCTCTGTCGCCTCAAGAATCCATAGATCAAAGAGATTGCATCCAGACAAGAAAAACAGAATAGTATGTAAACTAAGAAGACAGTCTGATAAAAACAACTCAAAGGAATCTTCAATAACATAATATTTACAATCCATGCCCCTCGGGCTTACAACTGAAAAATACAGATCCCTGCTCCTAAAACTCTCTCAGCTCTCCAGCCTCTAAGCCTCCCTTTACAAAACTTAAACTGATCTATTTATAATTAGATCAGTCCACAACTGCCAGAAGTGTGACCTAGCCATCTCATTCAAAGCTTTCATCTATGCATCCTTTTGTCAAACTATGTGTGTGTTCTCCTATTAGAGGTAAGATTAGATAAGTATGGGTCTGCAAGAAGAAAAAGTCCATTGTGGTACCTCAGGCTGACAACTCTATCTCCTCGGCCATAGCTATGCCTTCTATTTATGGACCGATCTAAGGTTTCATCTACTAGTATGTTTCCATTAACTAAATCCTCCTCAGGATCGAAGCGCGGCTTAATGCCTAGGGGGCGGCCACGTGTTGCTGTCAGATTTCACATTATATAAGCACATGATTGTGGGGTCGTCAAAGGAGGTTTGGATCCACACCACTTTTGAGCTCGCAATTCACCACCTTTCTCCACGTAGCTCTTTCGCTATACCATGGTTTCAATTGCGGGACTGCTCAAGAATTTTATCATTTGAGCATGTTTCCTTCCCACAATGAAGTGTGGTCGTCAATCTAGTCATGATATGTGATTTGGGAAAGCCCTGCTTTTTTTGCCATGCACCACTCTCGGATGGAGCCTACTCCCTACTACAAAGATCAACAGTTCTTGTTGATTTGAGATCAACGGTCCACAACTACTTTGGGAGTTTTCTCTTGCTTTCTCATGCAATTCTTTGAAGTTATGAATTCCCGAAGTGAGAGATCTGGTGACATGTGGCCTCTTGATTTGGATGGTCAATATTCACTTTGGGATTTTAGGCTTCGGGCCTTTTTCTTCTACTTGTTCGCGCAATCCTCTGAAGTGTGAGATCTGCCTCCACATGTCCTCTTGTTTTGGACGACCGAGATTTACTTCAGGAGTTTGGGCTTCGGGGGTTTTCTCCTACTTGCTCATGCAATTCTCTAAAGTGTCGAATTCCTGAAGTGAGAGATATGGTGATGCATGGCCTCTTGATTTGGACTGCTGAGATTCACTTCGGGAGTTTTCTCCTGCTTTCTCATGCAATTCTACGAAGTGTCAAATTTTTGAAGTGTGAGACCTGGAGACACGTGTCCTCAGCCTTCAATGGCTCATATTTACTTCGGGACTTCAAAACTTCGGGACGTTTGGATGGAAATCTCCCGAAGAAACTTTCTCCTGGTTGATGTGGCAGCCTCTCATTAACTTCAGGACTTCGGGCCTTCAGGTGATGTTGCTGCAAAGATCAACGACTCTTGTTTATTTGAGATCAACGGTCCACAATTACTTTGGGAGTTCAGGCCTTCAGGTGATACTCCTGCAAAGATCAATGGCTCTTGTTGATTTGAGATCAACGGTCCACAATTATTTCGGGAGTTCGGGCCTTCAGGTGATACTGCTGCAAAGATCAATGGCTCTTTTTTATTTTAGATCAACAGTCCACAATTACTTCAGGAGTTTGGGCTTCGAGCCTTCGGGAGTCCTTTACTAACTCAACTTCTACATGCTTTCTCTTGGAGTACGAGATCACCTGAAATTTGTCCCATACTGAAAGATCAACGGCCATGAGTGATTGTGGACTCACAGCTAGAAAATACTTTAATTTCCTTTATGATCCCTGCAATGTGAATATGCTCATTCATAGCGGGATTGATATGCACCGTTGATATGTTGATCTAGAAATATCAACTATCCTGAACGATTGCGGGATCACAACTTGCAGAAACTTTAATTTGCATCTTGATCCCTGCAATGCCTCCGCACCATCGATTTCTCTTCGATGAGATATGATGGTCGTGACTTAATCTTTTTGATCTGATGGATGATCTTTCTCTCGATCAGATATTACATCTGAAAATTGAATACATTCGCCTACCAGTATTTTGAACCCAAAAAGGACTGCTCTGAACATTGCATTATGCTCATATTTTTTCCTGTGCAAACAGCATACTTGACCAGCTTGACTTTATCAACCAGAAGAGAAAAAATTTATAGGAAGGCATGCAAAAAAGAGAGAGAGACTCGGCAGAGTTGCAAACCTAGGTCTCAACAATAACTGCATATGACCCATGGAAAATTTATGTGATAACATTGGCTCCATAGGGGATGGCATGCTCCCTGTGAACTACCAAGAACAAGCATCTTCAATGTCTTATCCTAGGGCTATGGGATCACTTATTCAAATACTAAAAGCAAACTAAAAACTGAAAATCTCACACACGAGCTTATTTATATACAAGACCCTACTCTAACTGACTTTTACAATAGGCTAGGTGACAACAAACTTCCACCAGAACCACTCAAGTAACTTCCTAACGGAAAAATTTCTTACTCTGCCACTAATCAGCAAGAGATTATAAAACTGTGATAGAAAAATAATTACATTTTTCAGATTACCTCCCAATGTTGAAGTTATGACAAAGCTTGAAGGCTTCAATACATGGAGGAAATGAAACTCCATGTACTCCCCCACAGGGTCATAAAATAGGTGATAAAACCTACTAGATTGGTAACAGAAAGCCTTCTCTGCTTTACAGTTGCTCACATATAGTTGAAGGTCTTTGGCAAGCACACGCGAGTGAAAGGTTGATGCAGGTTGTTGATCCACATCTGATTTGCCTTCTCTAGTAACATCTTCTAGCTGATGGAAAGAGATATCCTCATGTATATCAATGAATGGATGTTTCTCTTTAACATGTTGCTCATTTATAATTGTTGGAGATGAGATACGTTGCACATTTATCTCTTCCATTTCTCCTGCATGGCTCTCCCAAGGATCAAATCCATAATTATCATCTACAGGAACCATGCTACGAGATTCTAAAGAAACCATGAAAAATCACTGCTCTTCATCATCTTCGCTGGGATATTCATCAAAAATGGTTGTTTTTGGTCATTATTTGAAATAACTTCTTCATTATAAGCAGGACTTCCAAAAACATTTGTTTCAAGAACAAAAATATCCTCTGCATTTTCTTCATAAGAGAAACAAACAAAATTTTCATCTGATGTAGATGAATAGGGAAGAGAAAAATTTGAATCCTCATCCAAGGCATCTTCTTCATTCTCACAACCTTCATAAGAATAAATTATATCTTGAACACAATCTTTATACTCCTCACAATAGCTATGACAAATTAACTCAGAGGAAGAAAACTATGACAATGCATATTGAAAGTTGCATGAAACTCTTCGAGTGAAGAAATGAAAGAAATCTCAAGAGAGTGAACCAAATATGAGCATCTCCTAGAAGAGAGTACATAAACATATTCATACGTATGTCTTCATGTGTGATGTTAAGTTTTTGTGTCAAAGCATGAAATCCAAGAACATGTTCAAGAGGGTTGTCATTCTTACCTTCATAAAATCTTGGCAACAGATCTTGCCATTCATTGATATGAGGCACAGGATGTGGATAACCAGATATGGCTGAGAATTTGAGTGGGGAAAACCTCTTGGCCAGGATCGCCTCCATAGCCATTTGATTTGTCACCTTTCAGTGGAGTCACCAATAGATTCTGCACAGTGAAGTCACCATGGTGAAAGATAATCAGTCAGAACAATGTGTCCAGCTTCAGTTCACCATCTAAAACTGGATCTCTTCGTTTTCATTCTCCCACAGAAGATATCTTCACTTCCGTCCCCGGCAACCACACCATTAATGTTAGCACTGAAAGTCAACCTCAGATTGCAAGAGGATAAGCCCATTACCCATCAAAAAAATTAAAATGGATTAAATAAAATGGTTTTAGTAGGTGGATCAGGACAAGACTGCAAAGAAAGGAAAAGATAACAGAGGTCGTTGCATATCATTCCTCGACCATTGGGATATGGAGTCATAAGTATCATGCTAATGAAGGCATTTAAACTGCCTATCAGAGAAAAGGATTTATGTGGTGATGAGGAGAAGGAAGATAGAATGTGTCTCAGTGATAAATGATGAAATATGGGAAAGATGACAGGAGATCCTCTACCACCTTAGGAATCCATAGTTCAAAGATGCTACCTCCAAACAAGAAGAAAAATAGAAAAGGTCTGAGTGATGAACCATAAAATATGGGCAACATGACAGCAGATCCTCTACCGCCTCAAGAATCCATAGATCATAGATATGTTACATCCAGACAAGAAGAAAAACAACAAGTGTCTGAGTGATGAACCATGAAAGATGGGAAATATGACAGCAGATCCTCTACCGCCTCAGTAATCCATAGATCGGAGAGATTACATACAGACAAGAATAAAAACAACAATCATCTGAATGATGAACAATGAAAGATGGGCAAGATGACAGAAAATCCTCTACCACCTCAGGAATCCATAGCTCATAGAGATTACATCCATACAAGAAAAATAGAACGACATGTAAACTAATAAGGCAGTCTGATAAAAACAACTCAAAGGAATATTCAATAACATAATATTTACAATCCAACCCCTCAAGCTTACAAACTGAAAAATATAGATCCCTTCTCCTAAAACACTCTCGGATCTCTAGCCTCTTAACCCTCCTTTACATATCATTCATCTAATGTATTTATAGTCAAAATAGTAGACATGTCTCGCTACTTGGGCGCCTCTTTTCCGGTGTTGTATGTCTTCTCTTATCTGTCTTGTTCCTTCTGTCGGAAGGAAACTCTAGTCAATATGGGCGTGCAGGAGAAAATGCCCTCTGTTGTACTTCAGCTGACAATTTTTTGTCTCCTCGACCAGACCCTCCTTGCTTCCATTTAAGGAGGTAGTCAATGTTTCAACCACCGGTCCTTCTTTCATTGATTGATTTCTCATCGAGATCGGGATGAGGCTTAACGCCTAGTTTGTTTCCTTGCCCTGCTCTCGGATTGGGACCTATATAAGCACGTGATTGCAGGAGCTACCAAGGTCGGTTTGGGTCCACACCAATTTTGAGCCCGCAATCCAACACCTTCTTCAACGTATCCCTTTCGTCATACTGTGGTTTCGATTGTGGGATCGCTCTAGAAATTTATCGTTCGAGCATGTTTCGTCCTCGTAATGAACTATGGTCATCAATTTGTTGCAATTTGCGATTTGGGAAAGCCCTGCTTTTGTTGCCACCCATCACTCTTGGATGGACCTTATTTCCTGCTGCAAAGATCAATGACTCTCACTTACTTCGGGAGTTTTTCTTCTGCTTGCTTGTGAAATTCTCTGAAGTACCAAATTCCCGAAGTGAGAGATCTAGTGACGCGTGGCCTCTTGATTTGGACGGCTGAGATTCACTTCAGGAGTTTGTGCTTTAGGCCTTTTTCTTCTTCTTCTTCACGCAATCCTCCAAAGTGTGAGATATGCCTCCATGTGTCCTCTTGTTTTGGATGGTTGAGATTTACTTCAGGAGTTCGAGCTTCAGGAGTTTTCTCCTTCTTTCTCACGCAATTCCTCGAAGTGCTAAATTCCTGAAGTGAGACATTTGGTGGCATGTGGTCTCTTGATTTGGACGGTCGAGATTCACTTCAGGAGTTCGGGCTTCAAGCCTTTTTCTTATGCTTGTTCGCGCAATCCTCTGAAGTGCGATATTTGCCTCCACGTGTCCTATTGTTTTGGACGGTTGAGATTTACTTCAGGAGTTAGAGCTTCAATATTTTTCTTCTGCTTGCTCATGCAATTCTCTGAAGTTTTGAATTCCCAAAGTGAGATATCTGGTGACGCGTGACCTCCTGATTTGGACGGTTGAGATTCACTTAAGGAGTTCGGGCTTCGGGAGTTTTCTCCTACTTGCTCGCACAATTCTCCGAAGTGTGAGATCTATAGACATGTGTCCTTAGCCTTCAATGGCTCAGATTTACTTCATTACTTTAGGATGTTTGGATGGAAATATCTCAAAGCCAATTTCTCCTGGTTTATGTGGAAGCCTCTCATTAACTTCGGGACTTCAGGCCTTCAAGTGATACTGCTGCAAAGATCAACGGCTCTTGTTTATTTGGGATCAACGGTCCACAATTACTTCGGGAATTCAAGACTTCAAGTGATACTACTGCAAAGATCAACAACTCTTATTGATTTAAAATCAATGGTCCACAATTATTTCGGGAGTTCGGGCCTTCATGTGATATTGTTGCAAAGATCAATGGCTCTTGTTGATTTCAGATCAATGTTCCACAATTACTTCAGGAGTTTGGGCTTCGAGCCTTCGGGAGTCCTTACTCACTCAACTTCTATGTGCTTTCTCCTAGAGTACAAGATCTCTTGACATGTGTCCCCTACTGAAATATCAACAACCATGAGCGATTGCAGGCTCACAACTAACAGATACTTTAATTTCCTTTTTGATCCCCGCAATGCGAAGATGCTCATTCATAGATGGATTGGTATCCACCGTTGATCTGTTGATATAGCAATATCAACGATCCTGAGCGATTGCAGGCTCACACTTGCAGTTTAATTTGCATCCCTTTCCCCGCAATGCCTCCCCACTATCGATTTATTTCCGATGAGATATGATAGTCGTGACTTAATCTTGTTGATTCGATGGCTAATCTTTCTCTCGATTAGATCTTACAACTAGAAATTGAATTCGTTCGCTTGCTAGTATTTAGAACCCGAAAAGGACTACTCTGAATGTTGCATTATGCTCATAATTTTTCCTACACAAACAACATACTTGAACAACCTGACTTTATCAACCATAAGAGAAAACATTTATAGGAAGGCATGCAAAAAAGAGAGGGAGAATTGACAGAGTTGCAAACAAATATGGGCAATATGACAGATGATCCTCTACCACCTCAAGAATTCATAGATCAAAGAGATGCTACATCCAGACAAGAAGAAAAACAAAAAGTGTCTCATGAACCATGAAATATGGGCATGATGACAGCAGATCCTCTACTGCCTCAGGAATCCACATATCAGCGAGATTACACCTAGACGAGAAAAATAGAAAATATTTGATGAACCATGAAAGATGGGCAAGATGACAGTAGATCCTCTACCGCCTCAGGAACCCATAGATCGGAGAGATTACATCCATACGAGAAAAATAGAACAGTATGTAAACTAAGAAGACAGCCTAATAAAAACAACTCAAAGGAATCTTCAATAACATAATATTTACAATCCATGCCCCTTAGGCCTACAACTGAAAAATACAGAGCCCTGCTCCTAAGACTCTCGCAGCTCTCCAGCCTTTGAATCCCCCTTTACAAAACTTAAAGTGATCTATTTATAATCAGATCAATCCACAACTACTAGGAGTGTGACCTGGCCATCTCATTCAAATCTTTCGTCTGTGCATCCTTCTGTTAGACTGTGTGTGTGTTCTCTTGTTAAACACAAGCTCATATCAATATGGGTTTGCAAGAAGAAATCGTCCATCATGGTACCTCAGGCTAACAGCTATGTCTCCTTGGCCATAGCTTCCACGCCTTCTATTTATGGACTGAGTTGAGGTTTCAACTACCACTCCCTTTCCAATAACTAAATTCTCCTTAGGATCAGAGTGTGACTTAATGCCTATAGGACAGCCACGTGTTGTTGTCGGATTTGACGATATATAAGAACGTGATTGCGAGGTCATCAAAGGAGGTTTGTATCCACACTACTTTTGAGCTCAAACTTCACCACCTTTTTCCACATAGCTCTTTCGCTATACCATGGTTTCAGTTGCGGGACTGCTCAAGAATTTTATCATTTGAGCATGTTTCATCCCTGCAATGAAGCGTGGTCGTCGATCCGGTCGTGATCTATGATTTGGGAAATCCATGTGTTTGTTGCCACGTGCTTCTCTTGAATGCACCCTACTCCCTACTACAAAGATCAACAGTTCTTGTTGATTTGAGATCAACGGTCCGCAACTAGTTTGAGAGTTCGAGCTTTGGGATTTTTCTCCTACTTGCTCGCGCAATTTTCTGAAGTGTCAAATTCCCAAAGTGAGATATCTAGTGATGCGAGGCCTCTTGATTTGGATGGCCAAGATTTACTTCGAGAGTTCAAGCTTCGTGATTTTTCTCCTTCTTGCTCCCACACTTTTCCAAAGTGTCGAATTCCCAAAGTGAGAGATCAAGTGACGCGTGGCCTCTTGATTTGGACAGTCGATATTTACTTCAAGAGTTTGGGCTTCAGGATTTTTCTCCTGCTTGCTCATGAAATCCTCCAAAGTGCAAGATCTACCTCCATGTGTTCTCTTGGTTTGGACGAACGAGATTTAATTCGAGATTTTGGGCTTTGGGAGTTTTCTTCTGCTTGCTCGCGCAATCTTCCAAAGTACCGAATTCTCAAAGTGAGAGATCTGGTGACGCGTGGCCTCTTGATTTGGATGGTCGAGACTTACTTTGGGAGTTCATGCTTCAGTAGCTTTCTCCTACTTTTTCGCGCACTTCTCTGAAGTGTCTAATTCCCAAAGTGTGATATTTGTCGACACGTGCCCTCGGCCTTCAATGACTCAGATTTACTTCAGGACTTAGGGATGCTTGGCTAGTCGTTAATCCTTGCACAAATTTTAAACTCTGACTATCCAAGAGCCGCTAATATGAACTGTATATAGGATCTTCATCGTTGAAACATGAACCTGTCTGATATCTTGTATTTCAGCCCAAAATGGATTGGTTTTGAATGTTGCACTTGGATGCTTCTTGTGCAAACCATGGACTTGGATGACCTACTTCCCTTGACAAATATATGTAATAACATGAACTTCCACCAATACTTTTGTATTAGTGTATCTCGATGACATCCTCATCTACAACAAGACTTTAGAAAAACACTTGCAGCATATTGAGCAGGTTTTTCACACCCTACGGCAGCACAAGCTATATTCCAACTTGGAAAAATGATCCTTCGGCATGGATAGGGTCCATTACCTAGGCTACATCATTGATTAGCATGGTTTGCATGTGGATACAGCCAAGATCCAGGTCATATGTGACTAGCTAGCCCCAACCACACTCAGTGAGTTTCGGAGCTTCTTAGGCCTTGCAAATTTCTATCGCAGTTTTGTGTCGGGATTCTCCCATATTGCATGGGCCCTCATCCAAGTAACCAGAGGTGGTGGTAAGGAAAAATTTGTGTGGGGCTTGTCCCAACAATAAGCATTCGATGATTTGAAGTATCTCTTGTGTTCATCCCCAGTACTATCATTACCGCACCTGCAACATCCCTTTGAGATCGAGACAAATGCTTCTGACTATGTTGTGGGCACCGTCCTCACTCAGCACGACCACCCTGTGGCCTATCATAGTGAGACACTATTAGATGTTTTATATAAGTACCCTACTTATGATAAAGAAATGTACTCCATTTTTCAATCCTACCGCCAGTGGAGTCATTACATTCTTGGGAAGAAGACAATCACCCACACTGATCATAAGCCACTACAGTTCATGCAGACACAAGGCAAATTGCAGAATGACCTTCATGAGAAGTCGTCCACATACTTGCAGTATTTCCACCTCAACATCAAGTATAAAATAGGAAGTACCAACCGATTCGTTGATTTCCTTAGCCGACCTTCAGTCACGACACTCACCACGGTGCTAGACTCTTGTGGCCACGAGACCTCCGGATAGCCCCAACTCTATGAGACATAACTTGAATTCACCACCACCTACCAAATGTTGGGAGCAAACTTAGTTGTCGCTAATTTCCATATTCAGGACGGGATGTTGTGCCATCTGGTCCATCTCTAGATTCCATCAAGAGAGCGAGTGAAACTGATTTGGGAAGCCCACTACAGTTAGGTAGCAGGACACTTCGAAGTTGAAAAGATGGTGGCAGTGCTACATAAACATTTCTACTAGTTGAAACTTCGACAGGATGTTAACAAGTATATCAGGTCTTGCACGGTTTGCGTTATTGTCAAACCGAACACTAAGAAACAGGGCGTGTACACCCCTCTACCTACTCTTGACAGGCCATGGGAATCCATCTCAATGGACTACATGTTGGGCCTTCAGTCCACCAAGAGGGAAAATGACTATGTTTTTGTGGTTGTTGATCGCTTTTCCAAAATGGAGATTATGGCCGCCTGCAAGAAGAACATCACATCAGAGGCCACTACTGATCTATTCTTTGAACGAGTATGGGTACATTTTGGAATCACACAAACCATTGTCTCATATCGAGACAATCAGTTCCTTGGGACATTTTGGTCGAGCCTCTAGTCACTACTGGACACCAAGCTCACCAAATCCACTACCTTCCACCCCCAGAGCGATGTCCAAACTAAGGTCTCCAATCGGATGATCATGCATATCCTATGCATGTACAATTCCAAGCACCCCCACACATGGGATGAGAGTCTTTCCTATGTTCAGCATAGCTACAACTGAGCCCTCCATAGCTCAATCGACCACAACCTATTTCAGATGGGGTTGGAATTCCAACCACTGGGTCCCATGGATGTTGCATTATCTCTTGCAGCCACCCCGATTGAATTGTGTTCAACGTAGCTCTCCTTCAGCCATATTTCCTTGGCTTTCACCTAGTATTCAACGTGGCTCTCCTTCGGCCATATTTCCCACCATTATTGGACACCTCAGAGATATCAAAATAGTTGACAGCAACAGATCTCAACCCTCACTACATGCAACAGGAATCCAGTGATAATATTGTAGACACACGGGTCAAGGTCACTCAATAGCAAAGAATCTAGCTTTATCAAGTTATCAAAACAGGGCAGCTCTTGTACCAAGGCAAGTGGCTCACCCAAGGTCAAATTCAGAAGAATTTTCCTCATATGATGGGGGAACTCAATGCAATGGAGACCGTTTTTTCCCAAGGGGGAAGGATTGATCCATATAGATTTCGGTGGCCTCCCACCTATTCCAACTGGTTCATTTTCACATTCTTCCAATTTGGCAGTTTTTTCCTAGTTTTCGGGTCCCACTTATGGGGTCGTTTTGAAGCCCTAAACAGTGTTTTTAAAACTTGCCACAATCAGATGATTGACATAGTCAAATTCTAATGGAAACTTGTGCATTCCTCGGATAGACCAAACCAACGGGCTATCGTGCGCCTAAAACGGAGATCGTATGCAAAAGTTACAACCCCAGGAAGTTGATGTACTAGCTTACCCCAACTGGGCCCACATGACTTTTGGCGCTTCATCTCCTAGGGTCGGGTTTTTGGATTTCTACGGTTTTGGAATTCATTTTTATTGTAAAAAAGTTTGGGAGAAACTTATGGTAATCATCTTCTTGTGAATGAGCGCAACTGTCACATCTCTTCTCAAAGAGGAGCCGCCATCATTCTAGCAAGCTTTATTTCCGCTACATTTTAAAGTTTCAGCATATTTCCTTATTGAATAGAAGACAGTTTTATTGTATCTTTGTTATTCTATGTTAAGCGTAATAATAATATGTATTCATTTTATTATTCTCATAAAATCTGGATCAGTGGTATCAGAGCGGTCTGCTCCTTGTCCTTCTTAATGCATGTCCCTGATGAGGTCGGGGTATAAAGAATTGGGTCTCAAGCTCGTTTCTCTTGAGGACAAAAGCTCTTGCATTCCCAAGTGACCTCTCATGGAGGGAGAAAATAAAGATGATGGGCTAGGAGATCCTTTCAGAATGTTGCTCGAGGAATCCTTCATGCATTGGAGGAACGAGATGATGGATAGTTTTGCACAAATCCTTCGGCGGCTACCAACAGGCGACGTATTTTCCTCGAGCGAAGGCACCACCCCCTTAAAGGTACAAATAAACTTTGAGATTCGTATATTTGGAGGTCAGATAGACGCATATTTTGTAGACAAATGGTTGAATCTACTAGAAGGGTATTTTTTTGTCCATAACTTTTTGAATAGTGAAAAGATTACTTTTGCGCTCCTCAAAGTCGTTCCCAATGTCAAAGATTGGTGGGAAACTTTTTGTGAGAAAAAGGAAATAGAGGAACCCTCATTATTTACAGTCGCGGTCACCTGGGAGTACTTCAGGGATGCTATTAAGGAACAATACTACCTTGTCGAAAGTTATGACGTCCTGTATAAAAAATGGACCACATTGCGGCAGGAAAGAGACCAAGCAGTGTCAGAGTTCACAAATATCTTCCATACCTTGTGCACAAAGCTGGGTATCAAAGATTCTGAGAGATATCTGAAGCTCAAGTATCGTGGTGGTTTGCATAGATACATATAGACCGAAATGGATTTTCTGTACATCTCATCCTTGGGCACGGCCTATTGATATGTTGTCAAGATAGAGCAGAAGCTTAAGCAAAAGACGCATCAATTTGGGCCTAGGAACCCCTCACAGCGAAAGCAAGGAAAGGGTGGACCCAACCCACAGAAAAAAGGACAGAGAAAATATGGATAGCCTCAGGAAAATCATTCCAAGTCGCAAGCAAAGAAGGACACCGAAAATAAAAACAAAGATATCAGAAAGTGGTGCGACTTCCATAAGATCCCCTGGCATAACACTGTTGATTACTGCTCAAAGCAGTCGTTGGCGGTTGAGGTGAAAGCATTTGAATCAGATACGGGTTTTGAATCTGAGTCAGAACCAGAAAGGGGGAGACAGATCATTGACATGGAACCCAGTTCCACTATTGCTACCACCAAGATCCATCTGAATGAACCAGACGAGCCAGAGGAAGGAAAGCACCTATTTCATTCACAGATGTGGGTGAAAGGCACCCCGTTGCACTTCATTGTTGATAGTAGTAGCCAGAAGAAATTCATCTCAGCATAGGTCATCAAGAGGATATCCATGCCGACAATGCCGCACCCGCAACCATACACCATTGGATGGCTCCACCAAGGAAGCACACCAACAGTGTTGCATGTCATATGGCATCAAGCCCTTCAAAGAAAAGGTATTGCTTAATGTTCCTCCTCTCAAATTTTGTATGTTATTTTGGGCCAACCTTATTTATGGAAACATCATGTTGTATATGAGTCTAGGCCTCGTAGTGTTATTATTACTTTGGATAGGAAATTGTACAAGATACTCGAGGCAATCCCACCTAGTGTTATTTCCTTGATCTATACCAAGCAATGCAGGAAGGTCATCTCTCATACGGGGAGGTTTTCCTTCTTCTTGATTCGCTCTCAGAGTGAACACAATATCGCAGCCATATCCAGGGCCTTCGCGCCTAACCTCTATGTTAGCACTAGAACTCACACTTAGACTGCTATAAGTGCAAGCCCAGTACCCATCAGAATATTAAAGATAAGTGTTTATGATAAGGTGGAAAATGGATGAAAGACTCAGAAAGGAATTTCAATCACAGCTTACTCCATACAATATACATCATAAAATAAGGCTTTGAATAACTTTTGGATTAGGATTTAAGAAATAAGGTGAGTAGTTGGAAGACCTTATAAAAAAAAAGAAATATGCCTATCATCTACATCAGGTAGTATTGACACACATATGAAGAAAAAATCTTTGAAATAATAACTTCTCATAATCAAAGAGAAAACTCCGATATAATCGTAAACAATATCACAACATATCCTCCATTGCAACAAATATACAATCCAGCCAAATGAATCATTCAATGGACTGTAATCAAAATTAGATAGCAACAAGATGATAAGAAACAAGACCAATTTCCATTATCCAAAGTGTCTTAAGTCTGGTACATACAATAGGAGTTACTTTGTGCTACATAGACAATATAAAAAATATGAGTCCTCTCTCATCATTTGAACCTCTCCATGGTCTTACAATGCTCATCTTATAGCCTAGATTGTCATTGACTGCTTTACAATTCGAATAAAAACTCCTTCATAGGATTCTTGTGCCTAAAGGTGTCATGGCTATAGTTGTGCAACAGAAAGAAAACATAATGCTATATTTCAGGATGATGTTGGCAACATTTGAAACATCTTGTTAAAGGTTGATGATGTGTCCATTTGAGCACATTTTCTTTTAGTAGGTTTCCTCCCAGCTCCCAACTGATCTTCATAAAATTGCTACGCATCCATCTTGAAATTTGGCATTTATTCTTCCCTCCAAAAACTCCAAAACATGAGTTTGCAACACCTGTCTGAAACAGAGAGTTCCCAACGCCAGGCGTTGTGAACTTTTTTGTAGTGGCTTGTTTGATTTTACAAAGGATTAAAACATCCCAAAACTGTCTCAAGTGTCCCAAAATGTTATAACAAGTTCATAATATTGGTACATGACTAGAAGAAAAAATACAAATAGATAATCATGGTTCACAAAACATAGACCTCCTCAAAAAGTAATAAAAATGCATAAAAGAGGAAACTTGGCCAAAACTGATATTGGTTATGGAGGTTCAACATATTCATTTTTTAACTCTGGAGCTTCTCTTGGTAGCAACCTTAGCCAGCATGTCTAGATTTCTCTTGGCCAACTCGTCTTTAAAACATTGTAGTTATGCCTTTAACTTTATGATTTGAGCTTGATGAGATTTGATTTGCCTGTAGAGATTTCTGAGCTGCCTGTGGAGGGGAAGAAATATTTTGGCTAAGAAACTGGCCTTGTCAATAGTTTCATGGTACATGCCCATCATCCCAATAAGCTTCTTCCTATAGCTAGAGTCTTCACTTTTCAATTTATCAACTTCATCTCTTGCTTCCTTGAGTTGCCTCTTGAGTCTCTTAAAGGTGGGATTGCTTTCATCTTGTGGAGTAGTGATCAATAATTTCAATGGGATGCTCAAGAGATTTGGATTTACCTTTCCTTTGTGTTGAAGTATCTATTGCATCATCCTTCACAGGGAAATTTTTCTTGGTTGTTGCTATAGTAAAAGGCCTCCTAGGCTTAACCTTGTCTGCAGCAATGGGTGAAGGAAACATAATTTTTCTTCCTCTCGGGCCTATAGACTTGCTTGAAGGAACCTCCATAGGAATGGGATCTGCCATGGGTGAAGCTTCCCTATGTGAAGGTTTTTAAGGCCCTCGTGCTTATGTTTCATTTGTGGCTCTGTCAGTTGTATCATTCATAGCACCTCTTTTTTTCTTTCTAACCTCTGAACACACAGTCCTTTCAGCATAAGTAGGAATTTTTATCTTGGACTGTGGAGTGGGGGAAACATTTAGCTGAAACTATGATGAAGTGAGGAAAGTTTCCCAATTAGTGTTTGTATTTCTAAAATTTTCCATCACCAACATTTTAATAAGGCCATAGTTAAAGACACTAGTGTCTACTTGCTTAGACTTAGCTTGAACTCTGTCATCTATCTTACCAATGCTTCTAAAGAGGTAAAAAGGGAGGTTCATTGTTTTTTTCCCTATGAAGTGTAATAGTAGCCTGATGTGGTATTGGTATACCATGTTAAATATCCCCTCATATTTGAAATACCTTTGGATAACCTTCAACATATTATCAAAACCTTGAAGCATGTGGCTTCTAGGTATCCCTTTGAACAAGTTGTCTCCCTGACACTCTAGCTTATGAAATTCCTTGGAGAAGGAAGCATTTAATGAAATTGCCTTGAACCATTTTTCTCCAGTGTTGGGTATCTTTGTTGCAACAAATATGGACAGTTCTGAAACTTCAAATTCTAACATCCCCACTATGGTTTTGGTCCCATTGAAGTTGAGTGCAAATTCTCTCGCTACCTTTGGATGCCCCCTCTGCATCTTTTGACAAAAATTGATGCAACCTACCCTATGAAAGGCTTCCCTAATCAAAGGCTCGGAGTCAAGGAGCTGCATGTCATAGAGCTTTGTCCTTACAAACTCCCCTCCCTTGTGAGTTTTCTTATGTTGTTTACTATCCATGATTGTTGTTGGTATAATGTTTTTTTTCTGTGAGTTTTAATGACCGCTAGATGTGTGAAAGCAGGGAAAATAGGAAATTAGGGTTTGATGATAAAATTGTTTTCAATAGGCCGGTCTTCTACAGGAATTTATACATATGGTTCTATACACATGAAGTATAATAGAAGACACTCTTTCAACAGGAACAATAAGGAATAGAAACTGAGAATGATAATAAAAGGGAGGTGAAAGTGAACTCTTTGTTAAAATAGGGTTTTTTCATCAATACAAATATCAGTCAACAGCATGATAATGCATGCAATTTTTAAACATGGTTCAATAGTTGATCAACCACACTTTTCAAAATGGATAGGGGTAAAATTAACTCATTTCAATTTGAACTTCCAAAGGTGCAGAAGACAGGTTTTCAACAATGTTGGAACAGAGGGTTCGCAGCGCCTTGTTCGCAGCGTTAGAGTAACAATTTGCAATGTTGGAGTAATAGTTCGCATCGTTGGAGTAACAGTTCACAGCGCTGGAGGAAATTCAGTGGAACATGTGAATTTTTAACATTATGAAAGATAGATGAGGATACGGCCTGGTCTTTTGCGCAAGTTTCAGAACACCATGGAGGTGAATTGTTAAGCAAGTAGCAACAGAATTAGGATAGTTCGCAGCACCGATAGGTAAAACCATCAAGAACCCCTCTCTCAACCCTTAAACATCATGGAAACCCTCATGGAGTACCTAGTGGACTTGGGATTAATGTTGATGTCTTTAATTTTGAATGGAGATGTCTACAAGCTATCCAACCTCCAATCCTCCTCTTCAGTCAGTCCGCAGCGCCAGTTCGCAGTGCATGTCTACCATTTCCCAGCGCCTGATTCAAACATGAATTACACACTTCGAGGAGGTTGTTAGAAGATCCGATGACATGATCCCTGAAAATTTCGTTAAAAGATGGTGTTGAAAACAATGAAATCTCCTCGTTCACGGTTCTTAATTGCAATGATAACAATTGAATGCGTGAGGTACTTATGAGTACGCTGTGAACTCTCCTAGTGAGTTGGAAGCACATACAACTGATTTTGATTTGACACTTAGATGAATAGATGGTGGCAAAGGGAATATTTTGTACAGCATGGAAGTATGACATGTCAAGGTGATGATGAAAAACTCAAAGATGTGACTCATGGGGGTTTCTTTACTTTGTCATGATAATCAAATTACATAGCCTAAATACTCTAGACCAAGGCCAAACTAAATTTGGCTTATTCAAATCAAACTTTGAGTTATAACTATGGCAAGAAGACATTAAAAACCTATAACTTATGTAACCCTATGACTCAAAAAACAAAACTGAAATGATTTTTGACCCTTACAAATCTATGTGTTAACATCTTGCTCTAGAGGGGATGGCATGCTCTATGTGAGCTGCCAAGAACATGCAGTTCCAGTGCCTTATCCATGGGCTATGGGGTCATTATTGATAAAAAATAAAACAAACTAAAAAGTGATATTTATAATGAAAGGAAGCCACTCATGGCTTTAGGAAAAGTATTTCTTTAGAAAATGCCCATTGATTGGGCCACCAGAAAATTCAGTATCTTCCAAGCTCTGCAATTTGAAAGTGTTATTTTGAAAAACTTTAGAAATATTGAAAGGACCAATCCATAAGGCTTTGAATTTACCATGTTTACTCTTGTCTTTCCTTTGTGCATCCCATTTGAGCACTAGGTCTCCCAACTGGAAATATTCCTTCTTCACCTTCTTGTCAAAAGCTTCTTTGATTTTCTGTTGATGGCTATGTGCTTTATCAAAGAGTTGCTCCCTGGTATGATGTACTTCCACTAGCTGATGCATTCTTCCGATCATGTCATTTGGTTCTCCTTGTTGGTATTGAAGAAACTTTTCAATAGGTAAGGCTAGTTGAGTAGGAAAAATAGCTTCAGTTCCATAGACCATCTGAAATGGAGTAGTTCCAATTGATATATTGGTAGTTACTCTATCTTCCCATAGAGAAAACTTCAGCTTTGAGTCCCAAGAATTTTTTTTATCCTCCAACAACTTTTTGATGATCTTTACTAGGATCTTGTTGGAGGATTATGCTAAGCCATTACCTTGAGGGTAGTATGGATGTTGGCACAGGGGAAAACCCAGGGTTCAACGCTACAATAGTGCACCAACAAAGCCCTAATTACCGACCCTTTCGGAAACACCTGTGAAGTAGATGAAGTCTCACCCATGGTAGAGGCAGGGGTGGTTGCAAGACTCAGGTGTCTGCAACCTTAGTTGGGACACATATATGTGATTATAATACTTGATAAAGTACTTAGCACCGTCAGTTCCTCAATATGCAATCACTATTCACTTCGTTGATAAAATAGAGCTTTGCAGCATTCACACTAATCTACAATATTTAAGCACTTAGAATATAAATGGATCCTCTGTCATCCCATTTAACAAGATCCTCCTCATCCCATTTAACAAGATCCTATGTCATCTTGTAGTATGACTTTAGCTATTGTTTATGCTCATCAATGCGCATTGTGATATAGATGAAATGGCGGTCCGCACTGAATTTAATCAAGGGCCTGAACCTATGGAGAGTGTTCAGGGTTATACGAGGCTCAGACTGGATGGTTGTCTTCAGTTGGTTGTAATAAGTGTGGAAGAGAAAATCTGATTGCCATTGGTTGTTCATGTCACTAGAGTACCACAATGTACTGAACTTCCCGACCAGAGGTTCAAAGGGCTCGATGTCCGAGAAGATTGCACCTTCCAGCATCTCCCATGTGATAAAAGTGATCAATATAAGAAGCTAGCTAAAGTGGAACTCATATCATTGGTCCTATGCTTCCTTGCAGTTCAATTCCAGCTGGTTTACGAGGTACTTCGCCCAATTCATTTGTAGGCCCTCCGCGCACTTTCCTGCGAGGTCGACTACAAATCCAGTCACTTGGGTGGGTCGGTTCTTGCGAACTAACTTTCCTGTGATCAGTTGACAGGATAGGTGCACTGTGCCACTCTAGATAGAGGCTACATTCTAGCCTCATGTTCCTTTCTTGACATCTCTGTAGGTGTCTTTAATCTTCTGCGCAAGAGTGTGATCCATGGTTTTCCCGGGATAGAAATCCTGTGGGTCAGGGCCTTTCATGCTTAGCCCTGTGATCTGATTGATCAACATCGAATCCACTCCAACGCATCGGTTCAACCACAAATATCCACCATGGTAGCAACACAGCAGCAACTTGACGCATGTGTTCACTTCTTGGTGCCTACCGAAGTGAGGAATCTCCATGACATTGAGCAGTGTGGACTGCACGAGGTTCATGGTCCATGACTGGGGGATGATATTTGAGTTCTTTCCCTTGGTTTTGGTTAGATACTTGTGCGGGGAGAGCATTTTGTACACCTTCCTGTCATCGATGTTGAAGACACTAAACTTCAACACTGTGATCTTATCTTGGTCTGCACACATAGCACGTATCCCTTTAGGAAGGTACGCAGTGACCAAAGCGTACTCAAACTCTCTAGGCACATTGTCTTGATTGATAGCACCGCTCATAGGTGGTAGATAGGTGGGTAGTATACTCGGGATCATCTTGGCATTCGCGAGATCGTCTCTCTGCTTAGTTCGCTTTTCATCTCTTGGTCGGGATGGTCCGGCTCGAGGAGTGGACGGAGATGTTTTCTCGGCTCTTGTAGATGAATCCTAGATACCTTCAGACATTGACATGATTCTCTCAATCATCAAGTCGAGGAGTACTTCAATTATTGATTCTTCGACTACAGTGAGCTCATCGGACATACGCGCTCGAGATTAAAATTATCGGGGTCACGATGATCTTAGATGCAGCACTAGAACAAACAGTAATAGTGCAATGATCACTGTATACAATTCACTTAGTCTGCGGGCTTCAAATTCTTAGTTAGCAAAAGTGTTCTCCTTGCATGGCATGACGGGATAAGTAGGCAACTCGGCAATGGTTCGCTTGCAATGATTATGAGCCTCCATTAACTCTTGTTCAATCCATTATGGCACGGTCTAACGGTCTGATGATGGACCTTTATTGTCTTTTTTCCGATTCAGAGCGTCAATCAAATGGTTATAATATCCCCAATGGCTATATTGCTTCACCATGGTGAAGTTCCATGCGTCGATGTTCTGATATCCTGGCGAAGCTCCAATTCTGCAAATTTTTTGTCTGTGAAGTTCCTTCTGGAACCTTCTGCAACTTAGCTCTCTTCTTACTTTGCTTCCCATCCTTCTTTCTAATGAGCTTTGTATCGGTAGTTTGTTTTCCATTCTGATTCTTATCTTCTGTGGTTTTAGTTACTTTGTGTTGTTGAGATTCTATCCTAGGACTCAGGGGTAACACCTCTTCTTTATCCAAGATAGGTACTTCAGTCTCTTGGGAGTCTTCTAATGTTCTTGCAGCTTCGACATCTAGGTTTCTAGTGTTAAATAGCTTCGATATGTTCTCTTGTTCTTCGATCAAGTGTATGATCCTCCTGGTCATGAAATATTTTAACTATTGTTTCTTCTGCTCCAAGACTTCTTCTTCTTTCTTTCATCAGGCTTGATCTCTGTCAATCCAAGGTTTTCCTATTAACGTGGTAAACGGGGTGCGGTCTTCAAAAAATTTAATAATCTCAAATCATTCCTCCGTCAAAGTTCCATTGATTGTCATAGGTATCTGAGCGAGCCTTCCACACAAGTTTACCAGTTTTCCTCTGAATAACCCTATTCCTCCTAATGAAGGAATCATAGCAGGCCTCCCTATAGCTTCCCAAGTTCTCTCTTTCATGATATTCACCTATGTTTCTTTATCTAGAACATAGTCAATGTCAAAGTCTCCTATTCTTGCTTCGATGCATTCTTTTCCTTTGAAGATCTCTGATAATCTGACATATCGGTGGTCATTCAAGGTTTCTCTTATTTGTAGCAATATTTTCTCTAATTCTTCATGGGGTTCTGCTATAGCCTCTGGAGTTTCCTTAGGGTTTTCTTGATTCAGATTCATTCCTTCAAGATTAGCAATCATTCTGGGGCAATCCACCACTTCATGGCCCATATCTTTGCAACAAAGACAACTAGTTCTTCTCCCAGGGCATTCTTTAGCAAGATGTCCCGGTTTTCTGCAACTATAACAAAGGGTTAATCCTCTCTTTCTTTTAAATGATCCCCAACCTCTTTTGTACTGTGCACTAGGATCATAGGAGATAACCTACAATAAATTCTTTATGGGATCCTGCATCCATTCACTAGTCCAAACATTCTTTCTATGCATAGGTATAACATATCTTTCACTATTCATGTCAAATCTATTAATATCAAATCTTCTTTCATATATCAATACCCTAGTTTTCAAACTAGGACAAATGTTATTAAACATACCTGGATCCATACTCTAGAAACAAAAATTTCCACTTATCTTACTTCTACAGAGCACAAAGCGCTCAGATCTAAAAAAAAAAAAAAATTACTATCTTTACCTTTATCAGGGCACAGAGCTTGCAGATCTTACCTCTTTTAATCAGAAATACTCACTTTTACCTTTCTTAGAGCACAAATCTTTCAGATCTTTCTTCTTTCCTTCAGATTCGACCTCTTTTCTTCAAATCGGGCTTCTTTCTTTTAGCACAGAGCTTTATAAGTCAAGTAGAATACTGCGCACTAGAGCACATATCTACGCACAAATCTTTCACAATACCAGGTCGAATCTTTGCACAAATTTTCTTCTTCCTCAGTTCCCAACAATCATAGTTTCAGGTCCCGGCAACGGAACCATTTTTTGGCACAGGGGCAAACCTAGGGTTCAAAGCTACAACAGCGCACCAACAAAGCCCTAACTACAGGCCCTTTCGGCAACACCTGTGAAGCAGATGAAGTCTCACCCGAGGTAGAGGCAGGGGTGGTTGCATGACTCAGGTGTCTGCAACCTTAGTTGGGACACAGATCTGCAATTATAATACTCGATAAAGCACTTAGCACCGTCATTTCCTCAATATGCAATCACTATTCACTTCGTTCATCAAACAGAGCTTCACAGCATTCACCCTAATCTACAGTATTTAAGCACTTAGCATATAAATGGATCAGAATGAGCATATCAAGCACTAAGCATGACTATCTTGATTAGATCTAATATTCTCACATATCATAAGCACAAAGCAGAAGCAGATCTATCTAAACATATCAAAGCACTTAGCAAATAACATGTGAACACGTCAAGAGAAAGAACAAAGCACATAACACAGTGTTTACATGGTTCACCCCCACCCTGGGGCTATGTCCACCAACTCTTCTTCTTTATTGTCTTTAGTCAATCGGTTACAAGCACAAAGCCTTCAAAACCCTTACTCCGCACAGGACAGAATATCTGAGCAACTCGCTAGATCCTTCTTCCTTGCGTTACAGCACAAAGCCTTCCACAATCTGCTACAAGGACCTGCACTTAGCTCTGCAAGTCTCTTACAGTCATGCACAAAGCCCTTACAATTCGTACTAGCACTTAGCATATCATCACATCACATAGCTGCACTATTCTACTCTTCCTCTATATGGCCTAGACATCTATATATATATATATATATATATATTACAAAATAGGCCTACACATGGGTAAACCCATGGGTCGACATCCCATTCCCGGTAGATATTCCAAAAAACCCAAAAAGGGGGCCGATATCCCGTGATCTTCGCTTCGTCTTGCACTCCTCCTTCAACAGGCTGTCAAAGTCCCAAAATAGGTCAACATGACCAAGAAACTCCCAAAACTTGGTCAAGGGACAACAATGGAGTAGAGTGAATAAGTTGTATCCCAAACTTTTCACAAAACTTGACCAGAGGCTCAGCTTTAAAAGTTGCAACATTATCAGTAACAATCTTATTAGGACAGCCAAATCTTGACAAAATGTCTTCTAGAAAACCAATGACTACTTTATGTGTTGCATTTTTTGTGGGAATGGCTTATATCCACTTGGCAAAATAATCAGTGGCAGTCAGAATCCAACGATGTTGGGCACTTGAAGATGGATGGATTTATCCAATGAAGTCTAATCCCCACTACTAGAAAGGACCAAATACCACTATGGGCTTCAGAGGCAAAAAAATTAGTTGTTGCTTGCCTGACAATTTCTGACATTTATCACGAGCTCTGATATTTGCACATACATCAGTGAATAAGCTAGGCCAAAAGTACCCAACTCTGAGTATTTTATATGATGTATCCTCCCAAAATGATGACCTCCACATAGGCTATCATGAAAATATGTCATGGTTTGCTTTGCCTCTTTTGGATCCAAGCATCTTAAAACATGATCCTTCCAATACAAAACATGATCAACAATGCAATATATTATTGATTTGAGCTTTAAATCCCTCAACTTAGTCCTTTCAAGTCCATTAGGAGGCAGAAATGTTTGCAATAAATGGATGAGGTCCTTGTACCAACTACACTCTGTCAACTTTGGGCTGATATGTGAGTTTCTACTAGGAATATCAGTTTGCTAATTTTAAGAATTAACATTCATGGAATTAACCCCAAGTGCCTTACAATTTGATTTAGCTAATAATATAGCTAAACCTTGTCCTTTCACCATCTTGGTAGGTTTCATCTCAATATCAAACTCCATAATTTTGGTAATCCACTTACTCCTTTTCCATCTATGTCAGGCTGAATCAAAATTTCTTTAACAGAGCTTGAAGAGACATAAGCAATAATTTTGGAATGCAGAACATATACTCTGAAAGATTTGAGGGATTTGAACAAATCATAATCTTGCTTTTCCATGATGTCATATATGACTTCAGAATCTCTCAAAGATCTACTAAAAAAATAAATAGGTTGCTCCATTCCATCTGAGTTTTTCTGAAGGAGGACAACAGTAAATGTATCATTTGAGGCAAAAGAAAATAAGAGAATTTTTTTTGAATAATCAGGACTGATAATAACATGTGCTTCAGTCAGTGCTTGTTTAATTTGATCAAAATAATTCTTAGCTTCAAGTGTCCATTTTACCTCATTCCCCTTTCTCAACATGGATGTGATAAATTTGACCAACTCAGCAAAATTGGATATAAATCTTCTCAAGAATTTTATCTTACCCAAGAAGTGTTGGCATGTTTACAAGAAGAGCATGCTTGTCATTGATGGCAAGAACAGCAACAACAATGACAAACAGGCAGGCAAGGAAGATCAGCAAACAGGCAAGCAAGGAAGAACAACAGCGATCGAACGGCAAGATCAGCATTGTAAGCTCAAAAGGAGGAAAACAATCATAGCACGACAAAGGTTTTCGGAGTTTCGTAGATCGAGAAATCCAAAGGAAAGAGGTTCAAACTCGCGATATGCGAAATCGTGATAACAATCTTGACAGTTGATTCAAGAAGGACACGTGGTGAACGACAAAGGTTTTGTTTCGGAGTTTTGCAGATCGAGAAATCCAAAGGAAAGAGGTTCAAACTCATGATATGCGAGATCACGAAAAGATATGGACCGTCAGATCACCAAGGATTGTGGACCATTGATCAGGCATGAAGAAGGGTTGTGAAGTGGCGAAATCACGATAAGATCTGGGCCGTCAGATTTGGAGTAATTACGAATGACCAATAGCCGTTAGATATGGTGAAGCTGCAAGGCGGATATGACCAAGAGTCATCCAACTCTCCAAAACTATGAAGGAATCTTGGCCGTCCATTGGGGATAGTCGTGGACCATTGGATCCAGAGGACACATGGCGAAAGATCATAATTTCGCTAACTGGAAAGTCAAAGGATCAAAGTGCCCATTTGATTGGCGAGTGGTCATATCTCATGGTCACATTGTCGAGAGATAGAGAAGCCAAGCCCTATTTCGGAGTTCATGAGAGGACTCATCACAGCATACCCGAGATGTGAAAGTGTGAAATGCATTTTCAAATAAGGTTGTGGTCACAGCCAGTGGTTACATATGCAGAATATGGAGGAAGGAGCTAGCGGTGTTAAGCTCCATCTCGAAGTCTCGGCGATCGCAACTTGGAGCATCAAGATCGTTCATCACAGGAATCGTGATAAGATCTAGACCGTTGGATCATTAGAGATCTCGACCGTTGATCAGGCTCGATGAAGTTCATAAGTTCACGAAACACGAAGCACCTTTTGGTGCAACCTGTGGTCACCGTCAGTGGTCACGTGAAGGGAAGAAGCTAGGAGAGTTAAGCTCCACCTCGGAGTCTCGGCGATCGTGACTTGGAGCATCAAGACTCTTCATCACAGGAATCGCGATATGCGAGATCGCGATGAGATTTGGACCATCGGATCATCGGAGATCTCGACCGTTGATCAAGCTCCATGAAGTTTATAAGTTCACGAAATATGAAGTGCCTTTTGGCACAGCCTGTGGTCACAGTCGGTGGTCACGTGAGGGGAAGAAGCTAGCGGTGCTAAGCTCCATCTCGGAGTCTCGGCGATCGTGACTTGGAGTGTCGAGATCTTCTATCACAGGAATGTCGAGATGCAAGATCACGATATTAAAACTTTGTTTAGTGCTCGGTCACAGCCAATGGGCATATGAATTAAATGTAAGACCCTATGAACTCCATCCAACAGTGCAGGTGAATTTAAGTATGATCGAAGGGCTATTGATTCTCTTCACAGTTAATCGATCAATGGTGATTCATTTGTTGAAGCGGTCTTTGGAGGTTCACAATGTAACTGCTAGAAACCACTAATGGTTTCTGCCAAAGGACTCGAAGAGACTTCTGTGTGATTTCTAGAGGAGCTGAAGAGTCTTTAGGAATCTGCCAGTGGAATGGAGATTGTTTGTAGAGGCAATTGACAGATGGATCTAACTACCAGAGAAGCTGAATATTTTCCATGATGAACAGGTAGAGTACTTGACATTAGAGAGCATGCAGAAGCATGGCGAGACAGCATGCACAAGGTGCACAGAGACTATAAGTACGCAAAACATAGAAGAGATGGGTGTTGTTGTTGTTGAGAGGGATTCAGGAGTGTAGAAGGAGGAGTGTGCAGCAGCTGAAAGACAGAGAAGAGGAATGGTGCATTGAAGGGACATGGCGTAGAGAGAATAAAAGGCAAAAGAACAGAAAGTGCAAGGAGTGTGCAAGAGACACTGATGCAGAGCGGCGCAGTGTAGCAGAACAGTGATGAGACCGGTAATCCATTGAAGAACTTTATATCGTTGTAATAAGTCTTAATAGAAAAGATTTACATTTGAGGGTGGTAGGGTGGTGCTAGGGAGGACTGTTGTCCTCAGAGGTTCAAGTGGGTGCTTGAACACAGGGAGTTGTAGCTTCCTTTTAGTTGGTGCTAGAGAAACCGAGGAGTTGGTGCTTCCTTCTAGTTGGTGCTAGAGAAACCAGGGAGTTGGTGCTTCCTTCTAGTTGGTGCTAGAGAAACCAGGGAGTTGGTGCTTCCTTCTAGTTGGTGCTAGAGAAACCAGGGAGTCTGTGCTTCCTTCTAGTTGGTGCTAGAGAAGCCAGAGAGTTGGTGCTCTCAGCAAGTAGCAACTTGCAAAACAGAGGTTGTAGCCTCATTATGAGTTGGTGCTTCCTTCTAGTTGGTGCTAGAGAAACCAGGGAGTTGGTGCTTCCTTCTAGTTGGTGCTAGAGAAGCCAGAGAGTTGGTGCTCTCAGCAAGTAGCAACTTGCAAAATAGAGGTTGTAGCCTCATTATGAGTTGGTGCTCTTATGTATGATAATGTAAAGAATGTAAATATTACTTATCATATAAAGAAGAAGAGGTTTTTACCCTATATGGGTTTCCTAAGGAAATATTTGTCTCTGTGTATCTCATGTGTGTGGTTGATGTTGAATGTTCTATTGCTTACTTCTCTGCATTATTGTGATTGTCATTAAATGTTATGTAAAGAGTTTAAAATAAGCATAATTGTTTAAGCTCAGTAACAATTGATTCACACCCCCCCCAAGTTGTTCAACGGGAAGGAATGAATCTCTTTATTTGACATAGGGAGAGATAGAGTCGTGATAGCCTCTACTCTACTTGGTCAATTTTTACCCCTTCAGCTGAGAAAATATGTCTCGACAGCTTACCTTCCTTCATAGCAAAAAGGGACTTCTTGGGATTGAGTGAAAGTCCATATTTTTTTCATTTAAGGAACACCTTCTTCAAATGTTTATAGTGCTCTTGATCAGATTTTGAAAACATTATGGTGTCATCCAAGTAGATTACCAAAAATTTATCATTTTCTCGAATAAAATAAATATCCATTGCACGCTGGAAGGTTTCCCCTGCATTCATGAAACAAAATGGCATCTTAGCATACATGAATGTACCCCAAGGAGTGGTGAATGTTATATTCTCCCTATCTTCAAGTAAAACAGAAATCTGATTGTAGCCTAAAAATCCATCAATCATGGACATTCTTGTTGAGTGTGTCACCCTTTGCAAAATATGCTCCATCTTAGGCAAGGGGTAATTATCTTCCCTAGAACACATGTTTAAATTTCTGAAATCACCACAAAGTCTGATTTCAGCATTCTTTTTCCTAATAGGGACTAGATTATTTATCCACTCATAATACCTCAAAGGTATGATGATCTAAGCATCAAGCAATTTTTTACCTCCTTCTCCATGACAGGCAGCAACATAGGATTGATCTGCCTTAGTTTTTGTCTAAATGGTTTCGTATCATCCTTCAAAGGCATTTTATGCTCGATAATGCTTGTATCATAAGTTTGCAAATAATCATACTTCTAAGAAAAGACATCAGCAAATTCCTTTAACATTTTGATATACTCATCTCTTTGTTTTTGTGACAAACTACTAGATAGCTTGACATACTTGGGATCTTCATCAGTACCTAAATTTTACTTTGTCAGATCAACATCTTCATTTGAACCTCTCACTTTCACAGCAACATCATTACTATCAAATAATCTCTCCAAAGGAACCAATCCCTTGGGAATATGGTTGCTAGGAAACTGGACAATCTTGTGGTCTGCAATCTTGTTCAGAAATTTATCAGCATGAGGACTATTTTCATCATTTGGGTCTTGAACAATGTGAAGAGCAGAAAATTCCTCTAATGTTTCCATAAATATTTTTATTTCAAGATCATCATCAAAAACCTTCCAATGTTTGATATTTTCAGGTAGATAAGGCCTATACTTTACCTCAACATCATACTTGAGCTTAGGAGGTAGTGGGACTTTAAAGTTACTAGCAGAAACATCCAAGGAATCAGCCAATGTATTCTCTTCTCTAGGAACAAAGGATATGTTGAACGCTAGGAAGAAATTGTCAATAAGATCCCATACCTCATTCTTGTAAGTCCTCATCCTTGGATACTTTGCTTGATATATATTTCTAACCTGATGTACAATCATCTCTACATCTCCAAAAACTTACAATTCTTCAATTTTCATATCTTTAGCAGCCCTCAGCCCCAAAATCAGGGCCTCATATTTTGCAATATTGTTTGTGGTTTCAAATTCCAATTTGAAAGACAAAGTTGTGACTTCTTGAGAGGGAGAAATTGATGCAAACCCCCACCCACTCTCTAGGGCCTACACGACCTCTCGGTCTAGGATCGTTTGAATTTGGGAGCTAGATCAGCTCGCAGGCTCCTTCTGATCCCTCAAAACCAACTACACAGGTCCTAAGTATTTCTTTCCGAATACAAAATCCGTTTTTCGAGGATCCCTGAGCACTAGCAAGTCCTACAAGGGACCGTGAGCCAAAAACCATGGGCTAAACTCAAATTCCTGAATAATTAAGGACTTTAGGCTTCGGCGGTCCTATCTTCTCAACCACTCTATGCTCTCGGAGAGTCAAACTCCAAACTAGATTGGATGGTTCTAGTACTTCCCCTAATAAAAGGATGAAAATCCACTTCGCAGCTCCGGGCTTCGAGACTTTTTGAAGCACCATTTCACGGATCTCTCGTAGTGTTGAATCTCCAGATCTTGAGATCTATTGCCACGTGTCTCCCATTTATCAACAGTGGATCTCTACTCTGCTCTTCAGATCTTCGGGGTATTTTCAAACTTTCACAATCACGTCCCCTTTCTCCTGGATGGTCGATCTTCCGAACTCGATGATCCCCTGAAATAGGTCCACTGGAATCAACGCTCCATATGAGTTTTGGACTTCAGAAATTTGGGGGTTCCGACTCCTACGCCCTCCTCAACTTAAATTTTTTCAAACTCGCTAAGTCTGAAGGACTTCTGGTGGTAACTTATGTGCTACTCTCCCAAATCCAGCGACTAGGAAAGACTTCGTTTCTCCATGAGTGGATCTCATCTGCTCATACTCCAAACTAAAAAAACTCCTCCTTTTTCAAAGGATCTTGGTCACTATCCTTCCTGATCTTGACCAAGCGAAGTGATTAAGGCCTCTAGTGCTTTGGTTTGCACTACTTTGAACACTTTAGAACTTCTGACTTAGAAAGTTTTCTAAGTCACTCATGTGCACCTCTGGTGCCTGTTCACCTCGAGAATTTGAAGTTTCTCGAGAAAATTTCGCGCACTCCTTGTGCTCTCTAGACTTAGACTCTTCAACACTCCAACTGAGTGCAGTACCAATGCACACCTTGCACGGGTTTGTTCTCAAATTTTCTCTCCACTGAGCGATTGTGCGCTCCTTGCACTTCCTCTTCAAAGCTTCATGCTACCTCTTCTGAGCTTCTGAGTCAGACTTGACTCGTCCTTCACACACCTTATGGGCTTTATGCACTCCTTGCACTAGAACTCTCAGAAGAGAAACAATTGAAACTTATGGAACATTAAAAGTTCACACATCTAACCATAAAATCCATACTCAAACACATAAAACAAATAAAATAGAGAAGCCGACATTCACTCCATTAAATTAGAAATAAATAAAACCATGCATTTGGAATCAAACCTCTTTGTTTATATTCATTCAACAAAGTATGTACATGGACTCATACAGTTCTCTGCAGCTCCCTTTAATTTCAGCAGAAAAAAATATTTGCCTTCAACAGTCTTCTTACATTTACATTCAGCAGCCTCATTTGGGCATAAAACACATATATCTATACATGAGGAACACATATATCTATACACGAGGAGCTTCTCAAGCCTTCCATCCAACCTACCTTACTGCTAACCTATCATAATAAAATACTTCTCCTACTAAGGCTTCATGGATGATTTTAGGGGCTAAATTTCACTCATGGGATAGTTTTCCATGTTTTTTCCAAAAACAAGATTCACTATTTTAAAAATGATTCACCCAAATTCTATAGAAAAAATTTATTTTACCTTAAAAATTTCCAAAATTTTATAAAAACTATATAAAATAATTAGAAATTTGAATATTTTTATAAAAATATATCTAAACATTTATAGTTGACATATGAAGGATTAGTAAGATTCGCCAACGTTTCTACATTTTAAAATAAATTTCCATCCTTAAAATCATCCTTGTAAGGCTTAATATAATTAAATGGCATTTACATTCAAATATGAGTTGGTGCTCAGTATCCATACAATCCTACAGATAATTAAGACAGTAATAATCTTTTTCGAACCTATACAATGGCTCAAGCCTCCAAATATTAAAAAGTTCTTTAATTAAAATGGTTTCAAAAATTTAATACGATGTGCCCTTCTTGGGATCAAAACCAACTTTAAATGTATGTGTTGGGTGTTGAGTTGTCCTCTGCTCAACCTCCTTTAGTGTTGATGGCAATGCTCCTGCATCATACTCCTATGGACAAAAAACTCATGGACTCTTGTCCATGAGTTCCTCTACTATCTTCCCATGTCTCTAGATATCAGGTCCAGTTACCCAACTAGCATCCTTTGCTTGGTGATCTTTCCACTTCCCTAGGTACTCAAAATAAGTTTTCCTCCTGGTCTTCTTACTAATTCTTTGATCTAGAATTTTCTCCATCTATTGTGGGAATCTGCTTTTCCCACTGGATTTCCTTCTTCTGGTGATTTTATTCTTCTGTACCATCCGTCTTGTAAGGGTACAGGTTTGCAACATTAAATATCAGTGATATTCCAATATTTTCTGGCAATTCAATCTCATAAGCGTTTGTAGCGAACTTTATGAGGATTTTACATGGTCCTATCTTCTTCATATTTAATTTGTTATATGTTCCCCTTGGGAACCTTTCCTTCCTCAAGTGTACCAGAACTTGATCTCCAACCTCAAAATGAACCTCTCTTCTTCTCTGATCAACGCGGATCTTGTACCTTTGGTTGCTATCTTGTAACTGTCCTTTTATCTCATCATGTCGCTTATGCGTTTCTGCAGCAAAGTCTTTTGCTCCTGCACTTCAGAACTCATCATGTCCTAAATTTATTAACTTTGAAATTCCTCTCGGATGCATTCCATACACTATCTGAAATGTACTCTTCCCGGTGCTTATGTTCGGTGAATCATTGTATGCAGATTCTGCTTGGGGTAGAATTTGATCCCACTGACTATGATGTTCACTGACTAAAGTCCTCAATAAATTTCCCAAACTATGATTCACCACCTCAATATGTTTGTCTGTCTGAGGGTGATATGTTGAACTAAAGGAAAACAAATTTCCCAGCTTCCTCCATAGATTTCTCCAAAAGTGTCCCACGAATTTGGAATCTTTGTCTGAGACTATACTTCTATGAACGCCATGTAATCTCACAATCTCCTTGAAAAACAAATTGGCTATGTGACTAGCATCACTAGTTTTCTGGCATGGTATGAAATGTGTCATCTTTGAGAATCTATCAACCACTAACAATATAGAATCACTCCCCCTCTGGGTTCTTGGTAATCCCAACACAAAATCCATGCTTATGGCATCCCACGGCCTGTCTGGAATAGGCAATGGTTGATACAGACGAGTGTTTTGTTGCTTTCATCTTGCATACTGGAATATTCTACACTTGTTTACAAATTTCTTCACGTTGGACCTCATACCTGGCCAATGTTATGAAGAACTTAATTGTGAATAAGTCTTATCATGGCCGAAATGTCCAGCCAATCCTCCATTGTGTTTTTCCTTCAACAGGTTGTCTCTCATTGAGCATTTCAGAATACATAATTGACTCCCATTGAAAAACAGTCCATCATGGATCAAATATTCCATCCATTGACTTATTTCCTTTAGCAAATGGTTTCCACATGCTTCGTAAGCCTCTTTAGAATTGGGGTCTTCACGATACATCCCCTTAAGGTGTTCAAACCCTAAGGTCTCCACTTGGATTTCCTACATAATTAGACATATCTTGCTCAAAGAATAAACAACTTTGTTAGCGCTTCCACTAATGTGCTTAATTAATAAAGTAAAATTCGGCATGAATTCTATCCATTTATTATGTCTTTGATTCAATTTCTCATGCCTAGTTATGAACTGTAAATCTTGATTGTCACTGTACAAGACAAACTCCTTCAAAATGAGATAATCCCTCCATTTTTTCAAGGCTTGTATTATAGCATAAAACTCATTATCATACATTGAGTACTTCCTCTTAGTGTCATTTATCTTCTCACTGAAATAAGCAATCGACTTATTGTCTTGGCTCAAGACTGCACGAATATCTACTCCACTTGCATCACATCTCACCTGAAATGTCCTCTTGAAATCTAGAAGAATCATAATCAGTTTTTTCGTTATCTTCTCTTTCAATACTCTGAATCCTTTTTTATCTTTTGATGTCCAATTAAAGGATCTGTGATTTTTATTTACAGAGTCTAGTATGGGTGCACAAATTCTACTAAAATTCCTGATGAATTTCCTATAAAAACTTACTAACCCATGAAAACTTCTTACCTCAAACACACTTCTTGGAGAAGGCCATACCTTGATTTCCCTCACCTTCTCTGGATCCATCTTCAACTCATTTGAAGAGATCACAAAACCCAAGTATATGAGTTATGTCTTCATGAAAGAACATTTCTTCAAATTTATCAGCAGTTTCTCCTGCTACAGCCTCCTCAACACCAGTTTCAAGTGTCTCAAATGCTCTCCTTCAGTCTTACTGAAAACTAAAATGTCATCTAAATACACAATTACAAACCTACCAATGAAATCTTTGAGTACTTCATTCATCAATCTCATGAATGTTCTCGGGGCATTTGTTAAGCCAAATGGCATAACAAGCCACTCATGCAATCCTTCATTTGTCTTGAATGTTGTCTTCCATTCATCCCCTTCTCTCATTCTTATCTGATGATATCCACTTTTCAAGTCTATCTTGGAAAAATAATTTGGTCCACTCAAGTAATCCATCAAATCATCCATTATGGATAAAGGAAATATGTACTTGATGGTTATCTTATTGATGGCTCTAGAATATGTGCATATTCTCCATCCTTCATCTTTCTTTGGACTTAACATAGTTGGTATTGTGCATGGACTCAAGCTTTCCCTGACCAAACCTTTATCCAACAACTCTTGGACTTGATTCTTTACCTCTTCATTATCTTGATGTGTCAACCTATATGCTGCTTTATTTGGCAAACTTGCTCCTGGAATAAAGTCAATGTGATGACTAATACTCTCGATGGGCGGTAAAGAGCGAGGTAACTCATCCACCACAATGTCAGCAAAATTATCCAATAATTCATGAATCTCCACAGGAAAATCATCCATAGAAGTGCTTGTAAGGATGACTCTAAGTTTTCTTACTACAACAAACTGCATTTCCTGCTCCTTGAATTCATTCAAGAGTTCCTTCCTACTCATGAGAAGTATGCTAGAAATAGCTTCTTCCTTGAATCCTTTTTCTTCTATTGGCAGCAACATATGCTTAGGACCATTCTTATTAAGGGTGTAAGTATTTTCCCTTTCATCATGTATGAAATTTCTATCATATTTCCACGGTCTTCCCAACAAAACATGGAAAACATCCATAGGTATGACATCACACAGAATCCCATCTCTATAACCACCTATCTTAAATTTGACTTGGCACTATTGACTTACCATCACCTGATGTCCTTTCTGTAACCATGATACTTTGTACGGGTTTGTATGTGCATTTGTCTCCATCTCCAAATTTTCCATCATTTTTGTGGATACCAGATTATCAGTGCTCTCACTATCTATGATCACTTTGCATACCCTATCTTTGGTCTAGAAAGAAATCATGAACAGACTGTTCCTCTAGATTGGTTTCTTTGCTTCTTTCTCTAGTTTTAAAAGATCTTTCCTCATCATGAGGGACCTCCCATCTTGTGTTGTTTCTTCCTCCACATTCCTCTTCTGTGCTTCGGAAATGTGAGCTTATCCATCTTTCTTCTTCTTTGGATATTCCCAAGACATATGCCATGTCTTTCCACAGGCATAGCATTTCACTTCTCTTCCCTTGCCTCTTCCTCTTCCTCGAGAAAAATATTTTCTTCCACCATAGTCTCCACCTCTGGAACTTCCTCCTCTCTCTATCTGACTATGATACTTTTCAGTCTCATCTTTGGGCTTCTGGAATTTCTCTCGGACAGTTCCTCTGCCTTTCTTCAGAGTCTTTCCTCTATTTCACTCGATTTGTTTCCTGGCCAACTTTTCCTTTGCTTTTAGTGCCACCTAATAAGCGTATTCTATCGTTCTTACTACCATCATATTGATTTCGTCTTGAATCTCATACCTCAGACCATTTATATACCTGGCAGGTTTTTCTTCATCATTCTCTCGATGATATGCTATGATGTTCAACCCATAAAATTCTTCAGTGTACTCCTTTACTGGCAAGCCCTTCTGTCTTAAGTTATGTAACTTCCTAAATAGATTTATTTGATAGTCTTTGGGTATGAACTCCGAACTAGATTGGACTATTCTAGTACTTCCCCTGATCAACGACTGAAAATCCACTTTGCAATTCTCGACTTTGGGACTTTTCGAAGCACCACTTCACGAATCTCCTGGAGTGTTGAATATCTAGATCTTGAGATCTATTGCCACGTGTCTCTCGTTATCAATGGAAAATATCTACTCCACTCTTCAGAGCTTCGGGGTATTGTCAACCATTCACAATCACATCCCCTTTCTCCCGGATGGTTGATCTTCCGGACTTGACGATCTGCTGACACAGTTCCACTGGAATCAACACTCCAGATGAGTTTTGAACTTCGAAACTTTGGGGATTCCAACTCCTGTGCCCTCATCGAATGAAATTTTTCAAACTCGTGAACTCCGAAGGACTTTCGATAGTAACTTCCGTGCTACTCTCCTAGATCCAGTGGCTAGGAAAGACTTGGTTTTTCCATGAGTGGATCTCATCCGGTCATCCTCCAAACTAATAAAACTCTTCCTTTTTCAAATGATCTTGGTCACTATCCTTCCTAAGCTTAACCAAGCGAATTGATTCTGGCCTCTGGAGCTCTTGTTTGCGCTACTCTAAACACTTTAGAACTTCAGACTTAGAAAGTTTTCTAAGTCACTCCTACGCACCTCTGGTGCATGTTCGCCTCGAGACTTTGAAGTTTCTCAAGAACCTTTCGCGCACTCCTTGCATTCTCTAGACTTAGACTCTTCAACACTCCAAATGAGTGTAGGCCCAATGCACACCTTGCATGGGTTTGTTCTCAACATTTCTCGCCACTCAGTGAGTGTGTGTTCCTTACACTTCCTCTTCAAAGCATCACGCTACCTCTTCAAAGCTTCACGCTAACTCTTCTGAGCTTCTGAGTCAAACTCGACTCGACCTTCGCACACCTTGTGAGCTCTATGCAGAACTCTCAAAAGAGAAATAATTGAAACTTATGGAACATTAAAATTTCACACATCTAACCATAAAATGCATACTCAAGCACATAAAAGAAATAAAACATAGAACACGACATTCACTCCATGAACTCAGAAATAAATAACACCATGCATTTGGAATCAAACCTCTCTATTTATATTCATTCACCAAAGTATGTGCATGGACTCATACAGTTCTCTACAACTCCCTTTACTTTCAACAGAAAAAAATATTTGCCTTCAGCAGTGTTCTTACATTTACATTCAACAGCCTCATTTGGGCATGAAACACATATATTTATACACGAGCAGCTTCTAGGGCCTTCCCTCCAACCTACCTTAGTGCTAACCTATCATAATAAAATTCTTCGCCTACCAAGGCTTAATACAATTAAATGGCATTTGCATTCAGATATGAGATGGTGCTCAATATCCATACAATCGTACAAATAATTAAGACGACAATAATATTTTGTGAACCTATACAATCACCCAAGCCTCCAAATATTAAAAAGGTATTTATTACAATGGTTTCAAAAATTTAAGATGATGCGCCCTTATTGGGATCAAAACCGACTTTAAATGCGTGCATTGGGTGTTGAGTTGTCCTCTGCTCGACCTCCTTTAGTGTTGATGGATATGCTCCTGCATAAAAAAAAAAATGAACACAACTCCAACACCAACACTATCTGTAGAATATGCCCCATCAAAATACATTTTCCAAGTTTGAGCACCTTGTTTGATTGTTTCACATGTTGTTGGTGATGTCTTTCTAATTTCGAGAGGTGAGTGAGGAAGATCAGTGAGTTGTAGAATGGTAGATCCAAAATCAATGTCAACAACATAAATAGGATGGTTTGTGGGATTACCTTCATCACTAATAATATAAGCCAATTGTTCTTATCTATACAACCTTCTATGTTCACCCCCAAAGACTAGTATAGTGGCATAGGAGGGATCCATCTGCAATGTCCCTCCCAACCTTTTAATCCATGATCTGGAAAATAACATCCCAAACTTGGGGGGAACATTTGAAACTACAATATCCATGACTATACTCTTCATGGGTAGTTGAAAGAGAGTAACAACCAAATCGTTAATCACCCCAAGGAATTTCACTTTTCTTGAATCAAAAGAATATTGATCATGATATGCTTTGGTGATCTCTAGACCCAGTTCATCCATGCTAGATTTAGGCATTAAGTTATGGGATGAACCTGAGTCCATCAGGAAATTGTGCAATATATTATCATGTACATTCAATGAGGTATAAAAAGGATGAGAGGAGTCATCTCTATCTTCTACTAAGGGCCCCAATATAATTGCAGGTTTTTCATCTTGCAAATTTATTGAATCTGTTGAATGGGAAGAAAAATCAGACTGCGACATTTTAGAAATGGACTTCTTGGAATATTCATTCTTTATCAACTCTGGGAATGGGATTGGAATTTTTATCTTATAGTTTTCATTCTCAAATTTAAAAGAAGATGGGGATTTAAAAAATTATTTAATTTCTTGAATAGGGGCTTTAACCACAGGCTGATTATTTTGTTCTTCATTTCCTTTCTTTGGTGTAGCCATTGTTTTAATAGAGTGTTATTATTTTTTAGGTTGATTGGATGTACTAGGCTTTCCCTCTTTTTGTTTTGACCTCAAGTTGTACTTGTTTTGATCTTCATCTGTTTTCTCTCCCTTACTTAACTCATTTAGCTAGTTGTTCATTAGAGACTCTTCATAAGCAAATTGAGTTAGATGAGGGGAAGTAGATGTGTCTCCCAAACAGTGAATTTCTTGATCAGCTTTCTCATTTTCTCCTTCTTCATCATCAACCAGATTGTTTTGAAGAGGGGTTTGAACCTTTTGATCTTCTTTATTCCTCTGATCTCTTTGAATAATTTTAGGTGCATTATTTTGTCTCCTGAAATTGTTCCTATTTCCGAAATCTTGTGTGTTTATATTGGTTTGTCTCCCCTCAAGTTTTAGTTTTTCCATTTCTGCAGAAAGTGACTTGACTAACTTACTCAATTCATCAACCTGAGAGTTAGTTGTTGAAGCATCAGAATTGGAAACTTCTGCCTTTTGTTTCCTCCTATCCTATCAAACTTAACTCTTAATTTATCTGCAGCCAATATGTTTGATTCCTCTTCTAGGGAAGCATCTTGCATATGGGCTAGTGAAGTAGATCTTCTCTCTCTTAACAGAAGACAACTCTAGGTCAAAGGCACTAGCATAGGTTATTTTGGTAGAAGTTTCAGTAGGCTTGATCTCGGTAGGGGTTTTATTATACATTTTGTTAAACCTTTTTGAAAATTCTGATACTAATTCACCTTCTTTTCTTTTGAGAGCCCCAAATTCTGTAATATAATATAGAAAATACTTCTTGTCACCCCAATGCCTTAAAAAGGAATCATCTAGGGCTTCAATCCCATCAATTGATCCATGATATAAACTCCTAAACCATTTTCTAGCTTCACCATCAAGAATTTGTACAAAAACTCTCATCCAAACATCCTCATTCTCAATATTCAAATTATCAGCATAGCTATAAAATGTTGCAAGGTGTTCTTCTCCAGTGATATCCTCCTCCCCAATAAAATTGGGATATACTTTAGGTAATATCCTATGAGGAGAGAATTCATAGGTTGAGGAAGTACTAGAGGGGCATACCTAGCAGCCACAATGGCATCCATTCTGTTCCGAGGAAGATTATGTTGGATAACTAAGAGGGGGGGTGAATCAGTAATAGAGAAATCTAATCCTTTTTAACCATATAATGCAAGTGTTATATCAATGTAACATTATCATCCAATATTTGCAGAGTAAATAAACAATGAACAAATGAAAAATCATACACATGCACAGTACACCAGTGTTTTTACATGGAAACCCAAAGCGTGAGAAAACCACGAAATGATTTTTCTTATATGTCTTGAAGAATTACATTCATTGGAAGCACCAACTTCCTTTGTTTTCCAATTGCAACTGGAAGGAGGCTCCAACCCCCTAGTTTCTCAGGCTACAACCCGAGGGAAGCTCCAACTCCCCAATTCTTTGGCTACAACTAGAAAGAGGCTAAAAACCCCTATGTTCTTCAGCTACAACCAGAAGGTGGCTACAACCAGAAGGAGGCTACAACCCCTTATGTTCTTCGGCTACAACCAAAAGGTGATTACAACCACATGTCCTTGCCACATCCACCCGCCATGATGTATAAGTAGAATGATGGAAACACTATCACACTATCACTATGAGATATATTATTGTAAACTTGTAACAATAAACCTGCACCATGCATCAACTTGTACCTCAACCTGGAATCAACATGTACCATAAACAAGTGCATCAACCATGGACCAACCTGTACCAAACAACCTGTAATCAACTTCTACCATAAAAAAGTGCATCAACCATGCACCAAATTGTACCTCAACCTGCAAACCTTCCTTAACTTTAACAACCAGAGACTAGCATTTTCATCAAACTTTACTTTAGTCTCACATGACTAGTTTTGGATTAGTCAACAACCTTAACTTGAAATAATCATAACTATGTAATTGTGATGAATAAAGATTTGAAAATATTACACAATGTTATTCAGTGTGTTTTTGGAAATTCCTCCAGGTGTCACTACTTGGAACCTCTCAGAAAAGGAGTTATAGCAAAAATGGCATAACTTGTTGAATTTTGGCTTATTCTAGATAGAGCGAACTTGTAGAGCGTGCCCCGCATGGAATATTTGTTGTATGGATCTAAAAATTTTACACAGAATACTACAGATTGTACTATAACCAACAAATTTTTTCTTACTGAATTTGGATCTATTCTGAAGAATTTATGACGTTTTTACCTGAAACACTTGTTTTATACTAATTTCAGGACTAGCCACAAATCTTGTTTTCCACAGAGTGTAACTCCAAAAATACAACTACCCACAAGCTGAAATTCGTACAATGACTACTTGGATATGTTTTCTCAATGGCCTCCCAATTTCACGGTCTGAATCATTCTAGAAAACAAGTTATTTCAAAAATGGTGAGATGACCTGTAAATAACATACCTTAGAAAGCATCATCAAAATAATTTATCCTCCCTTGAATTTCGGCCTTCTTTACTTCACCTTCCCTCTGAAATTCGGCTTAGATATCCTTTGGTTACCTCATTCACCTGTAAATATTCAATATGCTCAAGTGTAATTAAACTAAGAGAGCCTTGCCTCTTATTTATACTCTCCAAGTAGCTTCCTTAGAAGTATCTTCTAGGCCTCTTTGTCCACATAGTCACCTATGTCCAACTTTGCCCAATTTTCCACTTGTCCATGTATCCAATAGCCACTTGACCACTTAACCCATTTTCCTCATTTTAGGGTTAACCTTCTTATTTGTCTATTTACTTTATTATTTAAATACTCCTCCTTGACTTTGTCACTTCACTTTATTATTTAAATAATCCTCTTTGATTTTGTCACTTCACTTTATTATTTAAATAATCCTCTTTGAATTTGTCACTTCACTTTATTATTTAAATAATCCTCTTTGACTTTGTCACTTCACTTTATTACTTAAATAACTTCTTATTTGCAAGCACTTTGACTTCTTTGACCTTTTGGGGTTTCAAGCCAATCATATAAGGGTCCTTCAACTTCGTAAGGCCATAAATCTCAAACCATGAGGAGTTATGTGACGTTCCACATACCACCAGAAATGTCATGACATGTGTTATCCATCTAGAATAGTCTTACATGCAAATATATCAAAACTCATACCATTATACATCAAAAAAACTTGGGTCGATTACCCAAACCTTTGTGCTACCGGAATTCGCTACCAAACTTTCTTCAAGGGTTGACATCAATGAAAACCAACCCAATTAATCAACAATATCCCCCTTTGGCATTGATCGCAACACTCTGATGCAATACTAAAATCATATCACTCATTATCCCCCTGGAACCATGCTTGCATCTATGTGACCAACACTCCCCCTGGAACAATGCCCTTGTCCTCTGCATCTGATAAATATCTCCCCCTTTTTCATCAATGGCAAAGGTATCTTTCCATTTGGGGTTACTCCCCCTAACTGACTCGGTTGATCTCCCAACCTGAATTGTCATCTTTATGGTGATTCCTCATGTACACCTAAGACATATAAGATAAGCATTCAAAATCATTCATTTTGGAGTAGAAATAAATCTGAGTCTATGACAAAGATACTCAAAGGCTTCCCGTGGAAGTGGTTTTGTAAAGATGTCTGCCACTTGTTCTTTTGTGCCCACATGTTTAACTCTGATGTTCTTTTCTTCAACCTGTTCCCGTAGAAAGTGATACTTGATTGTAATGTGCTTCGTCTTGGAGTGCATCACCGGGTTCTTTGAGATATTGATGGCGCTTGTATTATCACAATAGATTGGAATGGGATCATCATACTCAACCTGTATATCTGTCAGAGTTTGTTTCATCCATAGAACCTGTGTAAAACATGTTGTTGTTGCAATATACTCTGCCTCAACTATAGATAAATATAATGATGATTATTTCTTGCTTATCCATGATATTAAACACTCACCCAAGTAGAGCGTTGCTCCACTGGTGCTTCGTCGGTCATCAATGCAGCCTGCCCAATCTGCATCTGTGTAGGCAATAAGTGATAGATCCTTTCCTTTTGGATACCATAATACAAACTCTTATGTTCCTTTGAGATATCTGAAAATCCTCTTCATTGCTAATACATGTGATTCATTTGATGTTTCTTGCAATCGTGCCACATGTCCAACTGCCTGCATTACATCTGGTATGGATGTTGTCACATATAGTAGGCTACCAATCATTGACTTGTATTTTCTCTGGTCTGTAGACTTTGAATCATTATCTTTGCTCAACTTGCAAGTGGTTTGCATGGGAGTGATAATTGGTTTGCAATCTTCCATTTCGAACCTCTTTAGCATTTCTTTGATATACTTGGTTTGAGAAATAAAAATTCCTTGGTTGATTTGACGTATTTGAAGACCCAGAAAGAACGATAGTTCTCCAAGTAATGACATTTCAAATTCATTATGCATGTCCTTTGCAAATTTTTGGCTTAACCTGTCATCGGTACTTCCAAAAATAATATCATCACAATAAACTTCAATTAATAAAATACTACCTTGAGTTACCTTGATGTAGCGGTTGTTGTTTTCACTTCCTTTTCTGAACCCTGTTTGTTGTAGATATTTATCCAATCTACAGTACCATGCTCTAGGAGCCTATTTTAGACCATACAAGGCCTTCTTTAATTTACACACATAATCTATGTTCTCTTACAACTGAAATCCTTCTGGTTGTTCGATGTAGACTTCCTCTTCAAGTTCCCCATACAGAAAAGCTTATTTTACGTCCATCTGATACACTTTAATATTTTTGGAGCATGCATAAGCTAAAAACAATCGGATTGTTTCCATTATGAAACTGGGGAAAATGTCTCTTCAAAGTCGATTCCTTCAACCTGTTGATATCCTTTACATACCAATCTAGCTTTGTTCCTTGTAACCTGTCCATATTCATTCAATTTATTCATGTATACCCACTTTATGCCGATCACATTCTTATCCTTTGGTCTTGGAACCAATTCTCAAGTGTTATTTTTCTCTATTTGATCCAATTCTTCATCCATGGCCTTATCCCAAAATTCATCCGTGTTGGCCTCTTCAAAATAGATTGGTTCAATCATAGATGAGAGTGCTAGGTGTGTTTGTTCTGGTGAACGGATTCTTCTTCTAGTCTCAACTCTTGCATCTTTGTTTCTAATAATCCGATCTGAAGGATTATTCGTCTGTACTCGTCTGCTAGGTGAAATTGGAGGCACTTGTTCAACTTGATCTTCTACTTCTATCGGATCCTCTTCATCTTCCCCTTCTACTTCTTTTTCATCTTCAGCTTCTTCTTCGTAAAGTTGTTTCATTGATTCATTTTCTTCTTCCTTTATTCTTGTCTACTTGTTTCATCAATTGTTACGTTGATTATTTCTACAACTTTGTTCAATATTAGGTTGTAACACTTGTATGCTTTCCTTGTACTCGAGTAACAAACAAATACTACTTTGTCCACATAAGAGTCAAACTTTCTCATTCTGCCATCTTCTCTTTTGATGTAGCATTTGCTTCCAAAAACTCTTAAGTGTTTCACATTTGCTGGTCTTCCTTTCCATAGTTCGTAGGGAGTTTTGTCAGTGTTGTTTCTGAGCATTACTCTATTTTGAATGTGAATTGTTGTATGCACTACCTATGTCCAAAATATATCTGTCAATTTGGAATCCATTAGCATTGTTTGAGCCATTTCCTGTACTGTCATGTTCTTTATTTCAACAACTCCATTATGTGGAGGTGTCCTAGCAACGGAGAATTGATTTTTTATTCAATGCCTACTGCAGTAGTCCATAAATTACTTTGAAGTGAACTCTCCTCCATTATCATATCTCAAGCATTTGATTTTTAAATCCATTTCATTTTCAACCATTTCCTTGTAAACCTTGAAGTTTTCAAACGATTCTGACTTATTCCTGAGAAAGCAAACTGCAGTCATTCTTGTATAATCATCAACTAATAACATAAAGTATTTCTCACCTTTTAAACCCTTTGTTCTAGTTGGTCCAACTAGATCAGTATGCACAATTTGTCATTGAATATTCTTTTGATTTAAACCTGGTCTTTGTTTGGTTTCCTTGTTGACAATGCTTGCATAATGTGTTGGTTGGTTTCGTGATCTAGGGAATTTCTTTAATTACTTTCCTTTTTCTGAATTTTATAAGGTTATCAAAATGTATGTGACCCATTCTTCTATGCCATAGCCAACTTTCATCTTCCTTTCCTAGGCAACACTGTTAATTTCCAATTTCACTTAATACATATATGTTGCTTGAAGTTCTCGCAGATCTTGCAATCAATTTTCCTAAACCTTCTTTTGTTATCTCGCACTTTTGTGAATCGAAAGTAACTTTATGACCTTGGTCACATAGTTGACTCACACTTAGAAGATTATGTTTCATATCTTCTACTAGTAGAACAATTTCTGCCTTGGTATTCTTGTTCCCAATTCTGATTGTGTCTTTTCCAATGATTTTAGTTGAATCATCATTTTTGAAGGAGATTGATCCATCTCTTTCCTTTCTTAATGGAAAAAACATGTCTCTATCACCTGTCATGTGTTTTGAACAGCCATTGTCAACATACCAACCATGTTTCTTTTGCTTAGCTTATAGATCAAGTGTGCATTCTTCATTGCTATATTGATTCTACTTTCTTATCCATGTCCTTTTCTGAGGTTCTTGTCTGTGACTGTTGTTGTTCTGTTGTGGTTCTCTAGGAGGAATTGTCATTCTGCAATATTTGGCCATGTGTCCAAAGTTGTTACATTTGTATCATTCCACTTCAGTGCTCAAAGATTCAAACATGTTGTAACTTCTTCTATGTGTTTCACTAGGCCTTCTTGGATAACCCTTGTGTGTATGACTTTCAAAGTTGTTTATGTTCCTGTTGTTAGCTCTGCAATTCACAACTTTATGTCCAAAATTATTACATGCATAACATAAACCAAAAAATATAGTTTGATATATGGGACTTGAAGATCTTCTGAAAGGAGGTACTCTTATGAATCCTTCTTCTTCCTGAGGCCTATCTGTTTCTATTAGTCGTTGATTCTGAAATCTGAATCTTCTCAGTGGAGGAGTGTCCCTGTAATTTTCTTTGTAGACCTTCCTATCCCCTTTGATTGTTTATGCATATCTTTTTGGATATGTTTCTTGTTCTGTTGTTTTGGAGATTGATCCCTTTTCTGTCTAATTGTATCCAAGTCCGGACTTGTCACGATGAGGTTTTTGACTACTGATAATGTCATTCAAAACTTTTGAGTTGTTATGCATATTTTTCTTTTGAAGATCCTTTCTTAATGTGACAATTTATGCTTCCAAATTTCCAATGATCTTGTCTCTTCCTTCTAGCTGTTCTTTGAGTGCTTCTTCAATTCTTTTATCTTCTTCAATTTGAACCTTCAAAATTGTGATGATTTGTTCTAGTTCCTGAGTGTCTTCTTTCTTGTCTAGTTTCGCTTGTAGTTTCTTGTTTTTCTTCTTTTCTCTTCTGATAACTTCTATGTCACACAAAAATTCTTCCCGGTAGTCAACTTTTGTCTCTTCATATTCTTCTTCGGCCTCTTCATATTCTTCTTCGGAGTCTTCTTTATCAGTTTCTTCTACTTCCATGAATAGAAATCTTTCTATCTCATTGTCACTGACTTTATTTTCATCTGATGATGAGATGTCTTCTTTGGTGAATAAGATTTTCTTGAAAACTTTATTTATGGTTCTTTTGTCTTTATATGTTTGTTTTCTATTTGAGTAACCTTCATCATTTTTCTTTTTCTTATGAGGACATTTTTTAGTAAAATGACCAATACCATCACAATTAAAACAAATCAAAGGAAGCTTACCTCTATACTTGTCATCGGTTCCCTTGTTCAATCTTATGACAATGTTGGTCACTTCTTCATTATCTTCTGAGACGTCACTGTTGCTGCTATGTTATTTTTATTTTTGTTTTCCCTTTACTTTCACCTTTTGGATGCTTTGAAGGTTACTTCTTTTATATATGTATTTTCCTGTTCAGTTCTCATTTCATATGCTGTGAAGATTCCATGCAGTTTGTCCATGCTTATTGAGTTTAGATCTTCTCTTTCTTCTAGTGATGATATCTAAGGGTCAAATATCATAAGAAGAGATCTTAGTACCTTTTGAAAAATTACAGTTTCTTTGATTTCTCCTCCCAATCCCAAGATTGCATTTACTGTTTCATCGACTTGTAAAAAGTAAGTTGCAATGTTCTCATCTTCCTTCATCTTTAGTTGTTCGAACTGAACTCTGTAAGTCTGAAGCTTTTCTAATTTGACTTTTGAATATCCTTCATAAATATTTGGAAGTTTGTCCCAAATCTCTTTAGCGGATTTACAATGTGCAAATTTGTTGAATATTGATTCTCCAAGACCATTCAGAAGTGAATTTGTGGCTTTGAATTATTCTGACCGAGTTTCATCACTTTGTCATTTGTCAGCGGAACTGTTGGTGTTGTGTATCCATCTACAATTGATTGCCAAATTTAAAATCCCTGTGCCTGTATATATGTCTTCATACTTATGCTTAAAAATGCATACTTTTGTCCATCAAATTGTGGTATTCCATTTTTATACATGTTGTTGCTCTCCATGATCTACCTTTCAGTGGTTAAACTGATTTTTGAAGGAACCTGCTCTGATACCAATTGTTGGATTACTGAGAGGGGGGTGAATCAGTAATAGAGAAATCTAATCCTTTTTAACCATATAATGCAAGTGTTATATCAATGTAGAATTATCGTCCAATATTTGCAGAGTATATAAAAAATGAACAAATGAACAATCATACACATACACAGTACACCAGTGTTTTTACATGGAAACCCAAAACGGGGGAAAACCACGGAATGTTTTTTCTTATATGTCTTGAAGAATTACATTCATTGGAATCACAAACATCCTTTGTTTTCTAGCTGCAACTGGAAGGAGGTTCCAACCCCCTATTTTCTCAGGCTACAACATGAGGGAAGCTCCAACTCCCCAATTCTCTGGCTACAACCAGAAGGAGACTACAACCCCCTATGTTCTCCGGCTACAATCGGAAGGTGGCTACAACCACCTGTCCTTGCCCCGTCCAACCGCCCTGACGTATAAGTAGAATGATGGAACCATTGTCACACTATCACTATGAGATATACTTTTGTAAACCTATACCAATAAACCTGCACCATGTATCAACCATGCATCAACATGTACATCAACCTGTACCATAAACAAGTGCATAAACCATGCACCAACATGTACCAAACAACCTGTAATCAACTTGTATAATAAACAAGTGCATCAAACATGCACCAACATGTACCTCAACCTGCAAACCTTCCTTAACTTTAACAACAAGCGACTAGCATTTTCATCAAACTTTACTTTGGTCTCACATGACTAGTTTTGGATTAGTCAACAACCCTAACTTGAAATAATAATAAATATGTAACTGTAATGAATAAATATATGAAAATAGTACACAATGTTATTCAGTGTCTTTTATGCAATTCCTCCAGGTGTCACTACTTGAAACCTCTCAGAAAAGGATTTATAGCAAAAATGGCATAACTTGTTGAATTTTGGCTTATCCTAGAGAGCAAACTTGTAGAGTGTGCCCCGCATGAAATATTTGTTGTATGGATATGAAAATTTTACACATAATACTAAAGATTGTACTGTAACCAACACATTTGGTCTTATTGAAT
>ML795398.1:98286-119205 GCA_009831015.1 Picea engelmannii
TCAATGAGCCCAAAATACCAAAAGATGAGGAAACAGAAGGGGAAGAAGTGTCAAAAGTGGTAAGTATGAGTAGGAATGGTATGATGACCCTTCAAGGAATCACCCAGTAGCAACCTTTTTCCCGAGGGTGACCTACTTATAAGGAAACGATGCCACCCACCAAGGTGAAACTAGGAAAAAGGTATAATTTCTAGGCAAACGTTTCATAATCAAGAAAGGATTCTTTGCAACATGTTCAAATACTTCAAATATTAAAACGAAACTTACCACGAGATTGGACTTGTTACCTCATGAAGAAAGACATGTTGGCTTCCTGGAGCCAAGTCGATGTAGTGGATGCTACTATGTGGTAAAGTAGAGGGGCTTTGCGGGATGTGCTCGGCATCAGAATCTCGACACTCCATGTCTACTACTTGTGGGCCTCGAGACATCATCTCCTTAGTTACCCCTAGCCTGGGGGTAATAGGCAGGATGGATTATGCCCACTTGGGTCTTTGATTTGGCTCATCATTTGCATGCTCAATATCATCTAAATCTGATTCAAAAATTAGATCTGAAATATGATCTAATTTGGAGGAGACATCATCTCAAATGTATGGAAAAAGAAGATATGCAGAAGTCTCTACATGTGGCTCTTAAGATGCCTGCATGAGAGTCTCTACATGTGGCTCCAGAGATGCATGCATGGCGCATGCATAAGTCTCTTCAAACTAAGAAGCTTGTTCTTCTCGTGGATTTTTTGTTGGATTTGTATTATCAATATCATGCATGTGTTATTCACAATCTTCCTTTATCCCGAATAGGACCTCCAATTTGGTCCATACTTCGTCTAGAGTTGAGAGTGATAACACATTATACTGAATTTCAAGAGAAATAAACATGCAAATAAGTTCGAAAGCCGTATCTTGTATGTTGAAAAAATGTTTTTTCTCATCGATAGAATCAAGATTTGCTTTTGTTTCCATGGTTATTTGATATAAACCTTTATTCTAAGAATAAATAGAATATTTGGCTTCCACTCGAAATAATTGTGCGGTGTAAGAAGTCTTGATGGCATAAATTTCATTATTTCTAACTGCTTCAATCTTTTGTACCTACAGAGAGAGAGAGACAGAGAGAGAGAAACACATACATGCACATGATATGTACCCTCCTAGACACATGCATGTGATATACATCCTCCTAGTGAGAAAATCGAGGTGAACATGCAACTTTTGGTGATAAAACCAAGGTCACCATGCATGAGTTTCCTCCACTAGTCTAACTGAAGTTTAATTGAGTCAAAATTAAAGAGGGACGGTGCCCTATTTTATAGGAGGCATCGTATTTTGTAGGGAATATTCTCATCTATGGATAGTTCCCTCAACATTAGACTAGCAAACTTAGGAAAAATAATTACCAGGTGAGTGTATAATATCTCCAACTTGCTTTCAAAATCAACACAACTCTAGTAGTCTCTTTGTAGTACTCCACCTAATGCTTGAGAGATTCTAGTTATTTCCTCATGACACTAGCTTATCTTTCCTCTACCCTGGATTTATCAATGGTGGTATGTGAGATAACCATTTCCACAACCAAAAACTCACTCACCTATGCCTTCTTTGCATCAAACATGGTCTCTTCTAATGTTATCAGTACAACATTGTCTATGGTCAGTTTCCTCTTTCTTTGCATTATTCTTACAAGTGACTGCCTTTTTCTATCATAAGTAATTGATTGTATGTCGACAACCTCATCCAATGGTTCAGGTATCGTTTGGTCACCCCGTGCCAACATATTCCCCAGTAGTGGTTTGAAAAGGGGCTTGTGACTCTTCAACAATTTTAAGTGTGGTTTCTTCTTGTTCTTTCCTAGATTTAGACATCTCACTAGTTTCCTCTTTCTTCTCTAGCTCATGATATTCACTAGCTACTTCTTGTTCCTTATTAGTTTCAGTCTTAGTGGGATCTAGAATGGATTCCTCTGTGTGTTCAAATAGTGTTGCCTTGATAGGATCCTGAGTCATATATTTGATATTTGAGTCTCTATTTGCTTCCCCAACATTTGGATTTGCTTCATTCACTATTGGGAATTTTACCTTTACTACTTCCTCCTCCTCCTCCTCCTCCTTTGTTAAATAAATTATTCCCCGAGGAAGGGTCTCCATAGGATGAACATCCTTTGATGGATTAGTGGGTTTCCCTATTTCCAATGCTTTCTACTTCATTGACTCTTGCTTGGCCCTTCCTTCCCTCTCTTTATTCATTTGTTCTTCTAGGGCCTTCTCTTTTTGTTCAAGTTCTTCTTGAGAAACATCTTCAATGTCTTTCTTACACAATTCTTTTGTTATTTTCTATTGAAGTTCCCGCTCTTGAGTTGCCTTACTATGTTCTTCTTCAGTAGCTCGACACTCAACTTCTACCTTCAATCAGATTTATTCTGCTCTCCTTGCTTCTTCAGCCTCCCTCTCAGTTGTCGCACCTTGGGCAACAACTACAACATTGTTTGTCACAACATCTATTTGTTTGTCCACATAGAGTGTTTTAAAAATAGTAAGATTAAGTTTAGCTTTTCTCTCAAGAACCTCGATCCAACTTTGTGCATTTTCAGTGAAAACCTCGTCATCCCATTTCTCATGGGCATACAATGAATACACAACAACTGGTTCAACATTTTTAGGCATAAGACCTTTGGGGTCTTGCGTTTGGTACATTCCAACTTCAAATCTATATTCCACTCCAAGAAGGAAGAAGTACCTTGGTTCTTATGGTAGGATCGCTATCCTTGTAGAGTAGTGGCTAGATGAAAACTTTTTTTAATGGAATTTTGATCATTGGTTCCACATTTTTTACTTTCTCTGCTCCTTCTGCTAACATGGGACTTGATGATTCACCCAACTACATGCTTTTCCTTCTTGGTGTCTTCAGGGATTGATGGGGCAGATCTGGTGTCTTCGGGGATTGATGGGGCAGATCCCTTATCGACAACATTTTCCTGTAAAACAACCAATTATCATGCTATACTTGATCGCTTCTTAATTCTACTTCAAAATCAAACTAAGTCGTTGACATGATGAACAAATACTTATTTGAAAATGAATTTTAAACAAAGGTTACTTACCAGGTTTGAAGACACAAAGGACCAAATACAATAAAAAACTCAAACAATCAATCAATCTTTGACACAATTCCTCACTGCAACGAATTCTCAAAGATTTTGGTTACAACTAGCAAAAAAATACCTACGAGTGTTAAAAAATGGGGTCCTATGGCCGAATGCAGACTCAATCTTAATCGTTATAGTGATGATCCTATGGATTTATAGGTTTAATTTCCCCCATTAATTCGTCATGTCTGAATTCAAAACATTTTAGTGACCAACGAAATGTATTTATTTCGTCTTTTAGTTCATCGATGCTTTCAAAAATTCGATTCTTTGGCACGCTTTGTTTCTCTCATCGACGGTCGGAAATTCGTGTTAATCGACGTTTTTCAAAGAATGTTTTGTCAATATTTCTCTTGAGCCCTAGTGGTATATTCCAAGCATATTCGTTCTATTACATCGGTGCACATTGTCATATTTATCAATATTTGTATGATAATGTGGCAAGTGATGTGGTTATGTACGATGATGTGGCAATACATGTGTCATGTTGACGTGGGGAAAAATGAAGTACAGTCGATGACATGGGAGTGTAGGGTCAATGTCATGGCATGGTGATGTGGATCTGTATGGTTCTCGAGGCAGTCACCATTTATGTTGGAGGTTCTAACGGTTGAGAACCATTGACGTTGTTATCAGACGACTAAAGTTGATCTGCTTAATTCATAGATCATCAGTATTGGCTAAGACCAAATACTCTCTATCCATCCATTGTCAATATGAGCTTGTGCTGACACCCGATGCCCATCAGTAATCGACACGTGACCCTTTTCGTCTAAGACATAATGAGTTTCTCTGACGCCCAATGGGTTCAATCGGCGTCGGCGAAAAACATTGGTATTTACAACCTAAACTGACTTGAAAGTTTGTCGATGTCGATGATGAATCGACGATTTCTTAACTTCCTTCGTTAGGATCGACCTATGTATTATGCTGGCTTATACGTGCTCTGACGTCGATGGTCTGATCGACACGTGAAATTTCTACGTTTTTAAGCTCTTCTTTGAATTAATTTTCCTCTTTTCTTTTTCTTTTTTATATATGCCGACATGAGAGCTCTTTTTGGAGTTTTCTTAATCTTTTAGACATGAATCAAAATGAAAGAAAAAACCAAACGTAAAGAAAACCAAAAATGCAGTTTAAAATTAAAGCATAAGAAAATGAAAAAATGACCAGAAAAGGGAATGGCATTCTAAAATTATCAAAATTTCAAAAGGGTGTGTTGTGTACTCAACAAATGGCGATTCAATGGATGAAACCAGATTCTCTGAATATACCCTAGCAAGAAAACATATCAATCTCAAGATTTATTTATAAATCTATATGCATATAATCTAGGGAATATCATGGGGATTTGTCTGATTTTCCAACCTCTCTATCATTGACCAATAATTCATGCTTTACAAGCTAGATTAAATCTAATATCATCCCTAATAGGAGAAATTTTAAATTAATGACCTCTAGGTAACTTTATTTCCATTATGGTGTTCTTCCAAAATCATTTCCATTATTTTTTAATTTCCATTATGGGATATGAATCTAAGTTTAGGAGGATGATACATGTTATTGAATAAGTTAAATCAATACTTAGTATTTTCAGTGGCATTATTCCTTAAGGGGAGTAAGGTATTTATCGATTTTACCACAAATCATGAGCCATACTTTCCTTATTTCCATAATCTCACCTTTCAGAAATTCTTGACCACAGATCAAGCAATGTGTTTCTTCCCGGGATAATATATATATATATAATTACAAATATCTCCTAACTTCTATTATTATTCAAAGTTGATTTCCCTTAGTTTTGGTATCAAATCAACAAGGTATGATATATGAGAACTGTCTTACCATGTTTTTCCAAAAGATGAAAACTCAACACTATTGTCAAATTACCAAAACCTATGAATCCATGCAGGAAAAACAAGAATGAATTATGCTAAGATAACAATCAATCCAAAATCATGAAATAAAAAAATAAAAGCAAAGAAAAACATAATAAAACCTATGGTACAAAACTACTCCCATGGAGCAGCTACGTGAAATATATTTCGAGGCTCTGGCCATTTATAGGGAGAGAATCCAATTCACCTCCCAAGATTTTCAATCGATATGTGTCAAACCCAATATTCTCGGCTACTTGGTAAGAACCAAGCCATAAATTATGAAATTTAGAGTGTTTTCCCTTAGGTTCATTAACTTTGTTCCATTTCAAAACTAGATCCCCCATTGTAAAATTCCTATCTCTAGTTTTATGCTTGTCAAACCATCTTTTCACCAGTTGTTGGTGAACAATGAATTTTTGTTTATCCTTTTCCATTTCCTCTTCCAACATGAGAAGGGTGTCAATGCATTGTTGCATACTAGCGAGAGGTTGACCTATGGAAGCCTAGGATAGTTGCAAGGATGGGTGATAAATATTTGTTGGTAAGATTGTCTTCTGACCATAAATAAGAAAATATGGAGATGTTCCTAGAGCTTCCTTAGGGGTCACCCTGTTAGCCCATAATGCATTATATAAAGCATTGTGCCAATTCTTATGATTTTCAGTAACAATATTTTTTAAGATACGAATTAAATTTTTATTTGTAGACTCTACTACGCCATTTCCCTATGGATGATAATCGGCAAAATACCTAAGGATAATTCCTTTCTCAAGCACAAATCCAGTCAAAAGAGTAGAAGAAAAATAAGCAGTGTAATCAAGCACAATCACAGATGGCATCCCAAACCTAGTGATTAGATGTTGTTCCAAGAACTGAATGACTACCTTTTCATTGACTCGATTGAGTGGAATGGATTTTGACCGTTAGGTAAACTAGTCTATTGTTTTTCAAAATGTATATGTGCGATTTCGAAGAATGTGGATTAATTTCCCCTATAACATCTATTCCCCGTTGTTCAAACGGTCTATAAATGGTTACTGGCTGCAATGGGATAGATGCCTTCTTCTCCTTTCCTGCACTTAACTGACAAACCTTTCATTTCTTGACATATGCATGGGCATCTCTAAATAAAGTTGACCAATAGTAACATTCCCTCATAATTTTATGGGTTGTGGTTTCTCCTACAAAATTCCCACTAGCTGGACCATCATGAAGATCCTTTAATACTTTTTTTTGCATCATCTTTCTCTAGGCATCTTAATAATCCTCCATCATATTTTTTTATAAATAAAGTTGAATTTCTTAGATAATACTGAGCAGATTCCAATCGTAGCACTCTTTTTCCTTTAGAATTCAAGTGATCCAATCACACACCATGATATATAAAATAAGAAGATCATAGTAACAAGAGTAACTATTGGTTGTGACATAAAGCACTTCATTAGAAGACACATACAACTCATTTTCCCATCCAGACTCAACTAATCATGTTAAGTCTTGAGACTATGTGTCCAATTTACACAATCCCTGACCTCTAACTATTTTGGCTGGTTTTATTTCAAGATCAAACTCTTTACAGTCATCCAATTTACCCTCTGTTCTCCCATTGAAAAGTAAGTTGTTTCCTTTAAAATTATAGTTATATTGTGGAGTTTTCACAAGCAAGATGTATTTTATTAAAAAAGATGATGGACTTAGTATTGAACAATACATCAAAGGAGTAAAGGATCTCTGGGAAAAGAATTGGAGACTTGAGCTATATGCAGGTTTAAAAGATAATGTTGCAATATGGTAGGATTTTCCTAACTTAAACAAGACAAAGGTACTTTCAAATGAAGCTTTTGAACAAGTATTTTTAGACATGTGGTCTCGTTCTAGGAGGAGAGATAAAGATACCACCAAGGGTTAATTTTCATGCACAGGTTTCACAGTATAGGTTCATGGATGTATTCAACAAGAGAATGTCATTGTTTCTATAAACCCTATTAGCAAACATAATTTCATCAATGTTAATTTGGCTAAAAGAATGTAAGTTCCCACAAATAATATTCAAAGCACATAGGTCAAGAGTGAAAATGTCAAAAATTTTAAAGAATTGAAGATTACTATGGATAAATATGTGTTGCATTCATATTTTCATTCTATAGATATGGATGTTGTTTTCAGATATCCTTGGATGGACTTAATTGATATAGTTAATATTAATGTGCAAAAGAAGTTTTTGGCGTTGTGGTACAAAAAGAAGAAAACTACATTGTAGGATATTTCTCTTACTAAACAAGAAGGGCCCAAAGGGGGCACCTGAAGAATTCTTTGCAATGAAATTAATTATAATACCTAATGACACATAGACAAAGAGTCTGGGGTTGAACTAAAAGAAGATCCTACATAAGCACTTGAATAAAAGCCCCGGGAAGGACATAAAAAGGAAGAAGAAGCTAAGGAACCACATGTTGAAGAGTCAAAGAAAGAATAACTAATAGCTAAGGTTGGTGTATATCACCACTCCCACCACTTAGAGAAACAACAGTTGTCGAGGAAAGGGCATGATTATCAACAAACTTATTATGGATCAACATGGATCTTGAAAGGGAACCAACGTGGAGGCACATGGAGGACTGCATGGGGATATCAGAGTAGCAAGACAAAGACATGGACCCCAAGTAGAAAACAAAATCAATATTGAGGAGGAAAGGCCACAGTTGAACCCCATGTCAACGTTTCACTAGGATGGATGGATGCTCGTGCATGGTACCAGCTGACTACATCGTTTAGTAGATCATATTATATGGCTTACTCTAATGTTTCAAGGAAAAAACTGGTAAAGGGGGATGGAATGTAATGTACATAGTGTTAGCACCGTCATTTTTGCAGTTAGAGTTAGTCCTAGATGAGTCATAGTTTGTGCATCAAAGCGTGTAAGGTCAGTGACTAAATAAATCATGGTTTGAAATCATCAAGTAGTGGGTCTGGTCATTAGAGTCGGGAAAGGGCGTAATGATTAGTCATGTGTGATTTGTAAGGGTCCCTTTCCCTAAATATCGAGTCATGTCAAAAAAGGGGAATTTACGTGCCAAAAATCAAGCCAAGTGGTTGGGATAAAGGTCACGTCGAAGGATATGATGAACATCATTACCTAATCATCAAGTCAGAAAGGTGAAAAGTCATGGCACTCCTATCATTTGTACTTTGCACACTTCAAAGTGTACTCGTCACATGAGTTTGTTGCGCAAATCTTCAACCTGCTTTCAAACTTCTCGTCGCCATGGATTTATTGTCTTCTTCCATGATTTCATCCCTTATCCATTCAAGCATAAATATTGGTCACCCTACATGCCTCTCCTTCACTTTAAGAGTTTGTGCGTTATCTGTAGTTTTTTCAACAAGCTCTGGAGCCCTTCGCTGCGTGAAGGTTATTTGTTGCCAGTCATGTTGTAAGTCTGTTGATTTGATTTTGCTGCATCTCCTCCATTGTTTTCAATCATTTCTTAAAGTCTTTTGGAGCTGGCTGCAAACTAGCGTTTTGGGAAAATTATTTCTTCTCGCATTCAGCCTTTTTCTTTTGGAATTTCCTCCTACCGTGCCAACTTTCTCACTACATCGAAATTTCCTGTCTCGCACCAAGTCTCCCAGTACTTGCTACCGCGCCTAGTTTTCCCCCACGCCTCAATTTTTCCGTCGTACTTTGCTACTCTGCACATTTTTTCCATTGTGCCAGAATTTCCCATCACAATTCCCTACCGTGCCAAGTCTCCTCTTGCTATTTGCTACCGTGCTGAGTTTCCACACCGTGTCAAATTTTTTTGTCCCGCTTTACGGCCGCGCCATGAATTTTATGTGGCTGATTTGTTTGCCCCGCAAAGATTTATTTTACTGCCTTTTCTTGCAATCTCTGCAAATTCATCATTCTTATTTGTTGTGCAGAGAGGGTATCACAGTTCATTACCGCGCGTGTTAGATAAATATATACTAGCATCGTGGCAGTGTCCCAAAGCATAAGAAAGAAGGCAAGAAGTGGCAGGGTCGTGAGCTCTGAACCTCAGAACCTAGAGTTAATAAATGAAGACCAGACAATCAGGGCATCTTTTGAACAAGTCTGATGTATGCGCTTATGCGAAAGGATAAAAGGATATAATGTGAAGATGGCTGAGCAGTTCGCCCTAAATTTTACTGGGGTCAGCACGACAATTGCGAGAATCACTTTCCGAGTGATGGAGGAAACTTTGTTAGCTGCGATGGAGATCCCTTCGCACGGAGAAAAATGGTTTAAAGGCATGCCTTTAGACATTTTGTGTTATAAGGAATTCATCAAGCCTGAATGTCTAAAATGGAAAATTGGAGCCGACATTCCAAGCCAATACCTCCTGCAGCCTTTCGACAAACTTCTAAAGGTGATCAGAAGATATTTCACCTCTGAAGGAAGGTTTGACAGGGTGTATCCGCATCACATCAGGTTACTGATGCACTTCACAGGGAAAACCCCTTGAATCTACCTTTATTCTTGTGTCGGAGCTTGGGAAAGATGGCAGATAGCGTCCATGCCAAGATTGATCATCCAGGAAACTATCTATCCCATTTTTCATTAATCAAGTTGTTAGTGGTTGAATAATTGAGACATTTGAACAAGGACATGGATTCATTTATGATTTTGGCTAACAGCCCCAGAGACCCCAAAGGAGACATTCTTTTATCTGCAAAGGAAACAACACTCCATAGTGCAAGGGTAAGAAAGGAAGATGTCATGAGAAAAAGAAAGGGAAATGAAATAGAAGACTCATCGTCCCGTCAACCAACATCCCGGAAGAGAGGCAGGCTGAGGTTGATTAATAAAACTAAGGAGATGCAAACTCCTAGTAAACCATGCACCAAGCCTGCTGCCAAGATATTTCCCATGCGCATCGTTCAGCTAGATCCTGTTGAAGGTGCGAGAAAGGGAATTGAGGAAAGGCAGGGGAAGTCAGGTGATGAAAATGTAAATGTTCAGGAGATGTCGTAGCAACTGAAACAAGCGCAACACGTTATTGCCCAACTTTATCAAGAATGCAAGGAATTGAGAAAACAACTAGCAGAAAGAACCATTGAGACACCATCTTCGCAGAGCCGAACATGTCAATTACCCCCTACCTCGCCCACAACGAGAGGAGGGAATGAAAATTGGCTCAAAAAACAACTTAGAGAAGCACAAGATGTAATTATTCAGCTTTGGGAGGAACAAAGGGTGTCAGAAGAGAAAATCACAGAACATTTCAAAGAGTGCAAACCAACCATTGACAACGCCCGTGCAACTCTCGCCAATGCTCAGTCAAAATTGAAAAGAAACGCGGTTTTGTGGAGATAGGTGGAGAGTTTAAGCAAAGGAAATTGGTCTTTAAGAAAAACGCTCAAAGTTTTAAGGTTGCAGGTGAGGCCGAAGGCATGAGTAAGACAACCCCATTTTTGTCTTTTTGGATCATGGCATGGAATCTTCCTCTGCGCATATTCGGTTTTCTTACATTTACAAGAAGTCTGACACGACACCCATGTGGTGAATATTCGTTGCGCATATGTTGTAAACTTACCTACTAAGAAGGGTAGGTATAAATAAAACACATGCCAGTTTTGAAAGAGATGCATGGTCCCCCAACCGTAGCTGCCACCTGGAGTTGCACGAGTGACCGCAAATGGGCGTCTGCTACACAAGCTTGCCACGTGCATGCTATAGCCAGTGATTGCACAACAACAACCAGAGTTTGTTTTATAAAGGTGTTAGAGTTTCCAACAAGACGCTCGATTATTCGAGCCCCCCTTGAAAGAAAACGTCGATTTATTACAACCCGATGGCCAAATATTACTCATGACCAAATCATTGAAACATATGTGCCCGTTATGTTATGATTGGGAGCAGTCGAGTTTCTATTTTTGGTAAACTCTGTTGAAAAGGTTTTCCCGGGGGGAAGTAACCGAATCTGGGATTCTAGGGGAAAGTAGTTCGAGCATAGCAGCCCAAGAGGGCATTAGTTTTCTATATATTGTATCTCTTCAATGTAAGCCAGGTTGGAAAAGTAGTGTAGACAGAGGACTCTTGAATGTAATCTTTGGAATCTAATGGAAATATAATGTAGAGGTCCTGAAGCTTCGATGAAAAGATTCTAATGGTGGTGGTTCGATGTATTGTGATCCTATCTTCGTATGTACTTCTTGTTTCCTGCAAATTCATGTATGTTTCACTTGTTTAAATTGAAAATATTTAAGGGGTTTAAAATTCATCTCGCAATGCTTTAGACCCAACCATTTAAACTTTGTGTTTTTCTTCTAAGTCAAGTTGGAATTCATCTTTAATGGTGCTCTGATTTGCTTTATGTTCCTCCTTTCTTCCGCCATACACAACGATATTGAAACTGAAAAACCATTTCCTATTTAGCTTTTATCCTCTCAAAGTTTCCCTTACTAGTCTTTGATTTCTCTCGTTTTCATGAGGTTGACTCCATAGCCCAAAGGTACTATATTTCCTTGCCAGCGAAACCAGAAAAAGCTTCCTCAAGCATATAAATCTAGCCATCAATCCAAAGCTATTATCTATTAGAGACCAAGTTTCAAAGAGAGCCCTCTCTAGATTGGAAAGGCTAGTTTCCAGTCTTAAAGTTGGTTTGCAGGTTACCTTGGTAGGTCGTTTCTCTTCAGCTCAATAATTTACCAAGTGCTAACATCTTGGCGCCGTTGTCGGGGACGGAATTGAAAACTTCCCTTGGTAAAATGACTAAAGTTGTAGATTTGATTCCTGAGGGTAACAATGAATCAAACACCTATATTGGTTGAAGCTTATCTTACCCTGGCGACTTCATTGAATAATATCAGTAGCATAGAGTAGTCCGAATCATAAATATTGGCTCCTAAGAAAGTTTACACTAAAGCGAACCCTGATTCAAAGCCTGCAGCATCTGTGTCTGATCCTGAAAAACTTCTGCACAAAAGAAAGGAAAGGATAATGGACCTTGTATGTTACCTGGACAAGAACCTATCTTTGCCTAAAGATGGGGTAAAAAGAATTGACGACCTTGAATTCGATTTATTATTTGAACAAACCCTGTTTAGATCCAGATCATAATCCTATTTGAATGAAATCATCTTCGATGAGAGGAAGTTTCAATCTTTGATACCGACCAACCCCTCACAAACTGTTGTAATCCCCTTTCATACTATTCAACCAGTTTAAATTCCTCCTAGAGTCATGATCGCTAGATTCTCCCCTCTTGCCTTGCCGGCCCAATTACATGATTTGCCTCATAATTATAATCAGAGAATTAAATTATATGATCTTGAAGGGAATGTTTTGGCTCAAAAACACTTAGATTGATTTAATGACCTTGTCGACCTGGAAGAGGTAGATTATGAGGATGCAAAGACGAGATTGTTTGCGCAGAGTCTCTCGGGTGAGCTCAGAAAATGGTTCAAATCTCTTCCAACAACGAGTATCCCTGATTTTGCATCTTTTGAAACACTTTTTCTTGCCAGGTGGGGTGATAAAAAGAATCCTCTTTAGTTACTAACTCAGTACAATAATGTAAAAAGATCACCAAATGAAACAGTGCAAGAGTTCTCAACCAAATTTATGAAAGTCTATAATTCAATTCCCACATAACTCAAAACTCTTCCCGAAGCTGCCTAACTTCGATATGTTGATTCTTTTGACAACAACTTTGCCTTGTTGTTAAGAGAAAAAAAATCTAATACATTAGATGATATGATGAGTGACGCAATTGAAGTAGAAGTAAATTTGATGGCATCAGGGAAGATCAAGCATAATCTTGACAGAAGTGTGAAGAAGGTCCAAGGGGAAGCACAACCCTCTACGTCTCAATCATGAGATGAAAAAATTGACTTGATGATGAAGACTATGGAAGGACTCATGGAGAGGATGTCCGTGGAAAACAAGCCTGCCACCATGGAGAAAACTGATTTTCAACCTAAAAATCAAAATTTTATAAGAGACCCAATTCCACAGATCAGGCAAAGAGACCAAAGAGATCAAGGTGATCAAAAAATAAAACCTCCTTTCCAAAACAACTATGCAAATGAATATTTTGATCAAATAATTGAAGACGAGATGCATTGTTGTGACGATACATAAACACACATGTTCTTAACAAAAGGAGAGCATGATTAATTTATGGATGCAAATGACAAGTTTATGCAGGAGAATGATGATATGTTGTCATCGTAAACATAAGAGTTTAGGAAAGGATACCACAATGTTATTATGCAGTTTCAGAAGCAATATAACCTTAGAAGTAAAAAGGTGCATGCAAATCTTCCAAAGGTGAATCCTATAGGAGAACTTCAAACAAATACCCCTTCTTCAAGCCAACCGAAGAAAGATAATTCAGTAAGGGATGTAACAGAGAAAGGAAAATCAAAGGAAGAACCCTCAAAGAAAACACCTGAGGCAAGAAAGGAAACGATCATCAAAGAGGTAGAAAAAGCTTTGTGTCCTTTAATTTTGAAAGTGAAATGGCCAAAATCAAAATTTATGTTCTGTTTAATGAGTTGATCAAGAATGGAGAATAAATAAATCAGATCATTAAAATGCTAGAAATGGAAGAAGCCCCTGACACCTTGAACATACAATATGATCACCATGCTATCTTGTTTGGCCCGCGCGCGGAAGAGAGTGGCGATGTTGATGATGTTCCTCCTTTCTATGTTAGCCTTAAAATTCATAACATGACTTTACATAATGCCATGTTAGATTTAGGAGCATCACATAATCTCATGCCCAAGGTGGTCATGGATGAGTTGGGCCTAGACATTAGAAGACCCTATAAGGATCTTTTCTCTTTTGACTCAAGGAAGGTGAAATGCTTAGTTTTGATCAAAGATTCTGTTGTATCATTGTCTCAAATACCATCGAAAAATCTGATCATGGACATGGTGGTTGTCGACATCCCTCCAAAATTTGGCATGTTTTTATCTAGATCTTGGGCTGCAAAGTTGAAAGGATCCTTGCAAATGGACATGTCATATGCTATTATTCTTGTTTTTGGCCAAAAAAGGAGGTTGTACAGAGAAGTGTTGCTCAAGTACACGGTGAGCAGTAAAACTCGACCAAATAATCATCATATTTACTCGGTTGACATTGAAATTGGTTCATCTATTTTCTATAGTACCTTGAGTTTTGAAGAGGGGAAGCGAACAATTGTCATGGCTATCAAAGACAAATCTGAACATCCAACAAAGGAAATTACAGATCAATGAAACAGTGCAGAGGATGAAATGTGGAATATGAGTTTTGATGGAGTTGTTAGCAGGGAAGGAGTTGGCGCTAGTGTGTGGATTAACCCTCCCAAGGTGGGTAAAAAACTATGTTCTTACAAGCTCGCTTTCGATTGTACAAATAATATGGCAGAATATGAGGCATTGATTTTGGGTTTGAAGACTTTAAAAGAATTGGGAGCTAGAAGGATAGTTGTACATGGGGATTCTAAGCTTGTCATTAACCAGGTAAAAGGTATATATCAATCCAAGCATCCTAGATCAAGAGAATATAGAAATTTAGTGCTTGATATACTTGAAGAGTTTCCTGGGGGGGGGAATCAAATTGCAGATGCTTTGGCTACTTCAGCTTCGGTTTTCAAAATTCCAATTTTTCCTAATAAGAAGTATGAAATTGAGGTCAAACATAGGCCAATAGTGTCTAATAACATTAAATATTGACAAGTGTTTGAAGACGACAAACGGGTAGAAATATTCATTCAAATGAGTGATGAGTTTGCTAATGTAAATATTGATGATGAGTGAATGAAGACGCAGTTGTGTTAAAAAATAATGACCTTTATCAGAATCAGATTGTTGGAAGAGATATAGTGCAGCTGAAAAATAACATTATTCTTAAAGGCTTGGTTCCATTGGAAAATCTTTTTGACATCAATAATGTAGCCAGAAATCCTAAAATCACTATGAATGATGATGATATAGAAGATTGCAACATTGGAACTCAATAAGATCCCAAGATCATCAGACTGTAAAAAAACGCTCAGTCCAAAAATCAAGTAGAGGTATATCAGCCTTATGAAAGACTTCCATGATGACTTTGCATGCAGTTATGAAGATTTGAAGGTCTATGATACTAAGGTAATTCAATATGTAATTCCTATCAAGGATTATCACAAACCTTTCAAGCAAAAGTTGAGAAGAATCAATCATATGTTGTTTCCATTGATTGAAAAATAGGTGAGGAGACTGTTTGATGCCAAGATTATTGTGTCCTTAAGATTTTCCAAGTGGGTGGTTAACCTTGTGCCTGTCAGAAAAAAACAAGTGGTGAGATAAGATTATGTGTAGATTTTTAGAATCTAAACAGGGTGTCTCTCAAAGACAATTATCCACTTCCTAAGATGGATTACATCCTGCAAAAGGTGGTGGGATCTTAGAATATGTCAATGCTTGATGGTTTTTCTGGATACAACCAAATTATGCTGCATCTTGATGACTAAGAGAAGACAACGTTTACAACACCTTAGGGCACTTTTATGTATGCAAAAATGCCTTTTGGGCTTATGAATGTTGGAGCGAATCTCCAAAGGGGAATGGACATAGCATTTTTCGATGAGAAGGATAATTTTATTGTGATTTACTTGGATGATATCAATGTCTTTTCAGATTTCGATAATCAACATCTCGAACATCTAAGAAATCTTTTCTAGAAATGTAGAAAGTTTGGCATCTCGTTAAATCCAAAAAAAACAAACTTTGGAATGCAAGAAGGAAGATTGCTTGGACATATCATTTCAAAAGAAGGCATAGAAATAGATCCCAACAGAGTGGAAGCAATTCTAAAGATTTGCACTCCGAGAAGCAAGAAAGAGGTACAGTCTTTCCTAGGAAAAGTAAATTTTTTGAGGAGGTTCATTTCCAACTTGGTTGAGATCATAAAGTATATCACAATTATGGTCAAGAAAGGCAATGAAATAAAATGGTCCTTGAAGCTAGGAATTCATTTGAAGATATTAAAGTGGTGCTAACCAAAGCTACAGTGTTAGCCAACCCGAATTTTGCAAAGGATTTTATCTTATTTTCCTTTGCCTCAGAACACACCATTGATGGCGTTTTGTTGCAAAAGGATGATCGGAAATTTGAAAAACCCATAGCTTATTTCAGTAGGACATTGAGAGACTCCCCACCGAGGTATGACATCATGGAAAAACAAGCATATTCCTTAGTGAAGGCCCTTAAAGAATTCATAACTTATATATTTCGTTCCCATGTCAATGCTTATGTGCCTAACAATTCTATAAAGGATATTTTGACTCGGCCTGATCCTGAAGGGAGAAGGGGAAAATGGATAGCAGTAATGTTGGAGTATGACCTCGAAATCAAGCCTACAAAACTCATTAAGGGTCAAGGTCTCACAAAATTAATGGCGCAGTCAAATTGTGATGTTTTGGGAATCGATTTTATTGTTAATTTGTCGGAAATTTCATAAGAAGAAGCAGTCTCACAGATATCCTAGAAGTTCATTGATTCTCATTGGTATGTTGATGTTGTTACATGTTAAGAAACTTACAAGCCCCTCCCAGATTGAGCTAAACCAAAGCCAGATTCTCGAAGTTAAAAGCAACAAAGTTTTGCATTCTGGACAATTCTCTGTATTGGAAAGATTCGGGTGGGATCTTACTAAATTGTTTGTTGGAGGAAGAAATGAAAAAGGTGATTAAAGAGTTTCACAAAGGTGATGGTGGGGGGCATCATTATTGGAAGATCACTGCGCACAAAATATTGAGGGCGGGGTTCTATTGGCCTAATATTTTTTCTGATGTATACAAGGAAGTTTCTAACTTCCATGAATGCTATATATTTGATGGGAAAAGAAAGTTGCGGGCCCTACCTTTAAAACCTATCTATGTTGAAGCACCATTTATGCAATGGGGCCTTGACTTTATAGGAGAAATCCATCCGCCATCCTCAGCTCAGCATAGGTGGATACTGACAACCATATACTACTTCACCAAATGGATTGAAGCGGTCCCCACAAGGAAAGCTATTGATACTGTCATCATTCAATTTTTAGAGAGTAATATCTTGTCTAGATTTGGTGTTCTAGTCAAGATCATCATTGAAAATGCATTGGCATTCAAATCTAAGAAGGTGGAGAAATGATGTAGTGACTATAACATAACTTTGGGCCATTCCACAACTTATTACCCACAGGGTAATGGGTTGGTTGAATTGTCTAACAAAATATTGACGAGGATTATTAAGAAGCTTTTGCAGGAAAACAAGAAAGCTTGCCACAAATATCTTATCTATGCATTATGGGCTGACAAAATCACCACTAAAAACTCTATCTCCACATCACCTTTTCAGATTGTATATGGTACAGAGGCAATTTTTCCTACCTCATTAGGATTTCCAGTAAGAAGGTTGTTGCAAGAGCAAGAAGTTGAATCAAACGACGCTCAAAGGAGAATAAACCAATTGGTCCATGCGCAACAAATGAGAGAACAGGTCTTCAATAAATCACAGCTACACCAAGACAAAATGAAAAGAATTTTCGATAGACATGCCAAAGAAGATGATTTTAAGGTGAATGATTTGGTACTAAAGTGGGATGCAAGAAACAAAGATAGAGGGAGGCATGGGAAATTTGATCATATTTGGATGGGTCCATTCAAGATTGTTGCGTACCATGGGAACAATGCTTATTTTTTGCAAGAGCTTAATGGAGATCTCATTGGTGGGGGGCCTGCCAATGGCAAGTTTCTCAAACATTATCTTGTTTAGCAAAAAATTTCAGTCCCTTCATGTCATTGTAAATAATCATTTTTATTTTCAGAAAAAGCATTTCGAGTCAACAGTCAGCAGAAAATTGAAGCCCAAAGTGAAGGCCCTAAGTTTATGCTAAGTTTAGTCATAGTTGTGCAAGAGGATCTGGAAATGAGTTTGTTTCATCATTTTAGAGTCTTTAAGTCAAATAAAACCTGATGGTCAGGCACTTGGTCTGTTGTTCTTTGCTACCTCACTTGGAGGATAGCATCCCAATTGGAGCCAGTTGTTAGCACCATCATTTTTGCAATTAGAGTTAGTCCCAGATGAGTCATAGTTCGTGCATCAAAGCATGTAAGTTCAATGAATAAATAAAGCATGGTTCAAAATCATCAAGTAGCGGGTCTGGCCATTAGAGTCGGGAAATGGCGTAATTATTAGTCATGTGCGATTTGTAAAGGTCTCGTTCCCTAAATATCGAGTCATGTCAAAAAAGGGGAATTCACGTGCCAAAAATCGAGTCAAGTGGTTGGGATAAAGGTCATGTCGAAAGATATGATGAACATCATTACCTAATCATGAAGTCAGAAAGGTGAAAAATCACGACACTCTTATCGTTTGTACTTTGCACACTTCAAAGTGTACCTGTCACACGAGTTTGTTGTGCAAATATTCAACCTGCTTTCAAACTTCTCGTCGCCATGGATTTATCGTCCTCTTCCATGATTTCATCCCTTATCCATTCAAACATAAATACTGGTCACCTTGCATGTCTATCCTTTACTTTCACAGTTTGTGCATTATCTGTAGTTTTTTCAGCAAGCTCTGGAGCCCTTCGTTGCATGAAGGTTATTTGCTATCAGTCGTGTTGTAAGTCCATTGATTCAACTTTGCCACGTCTCCTCCATTGTTTTCAGTCATTTCTTAAAGTCTTTTGGAGCTCGCTGCAAACTAGCGTTTTGGGCAAATTATTTCTTCTCGTAGTCAACCTTTTTCTTTTGGAATTTCCTCTTGCCATGCCGACTTTCTCACTCTGCCAAAATTGTTTGTCTTGCGCCAAGTCTCCCAGTACTTTGCTACCATGCCTAGTTTTCCCCGGTGCCACAATTTTATCGTCGTACTTTTCTACCATGCCCAATTTTTCCACTGTGCTGGAATTTCCCGTCACAATTCTCTACCGCGCCAACTCTCCTCTTGTTATTTTCTATCGCTTTGAGTTTCCCCACTGCGTCGGAATTTTTTGTCCCGCTTTACAGCCGTGCCACGGATTTTTTGTGGCTGGTTTTGTTTGTCGCGCAAAGATTTCTCTTACTGCCTTTTCTTGCAATCTCTGCAAAGTTCGTCATTCTTATTTTTCGTGCAGAGAGGGTATCACAGTTCATTACCGCACGCATGAGATAAATATATACTAGCATCATGACAGTGTCCCAAAGCATAAGAAAGAAGGAGAGAAGTGGCAGGGTCGTGAGGCCTGAACCTCAGGACCTCGAGTTAATAAATGAAGACTCGACAATCAGGGCATATTTTGAACAAGCCAGATGTATGTGCTTCTGCGAAAGGATCAAAGGATATAATGCGAAGCTGGCTGAGGAGTTCGCCCTAAATTTTACTAGGGTCAACACGACAATTGCAGGAATCACTTTTCGAGTGACAGAGGAAACTTTGTCAGTTGCGACGGAGATCCCTTTGTGCGGAGAAAAATGGTTTAAAGGCATGCCTTTAGACATTTTCTGTTATCAGGACTTCATCAAGCCTGGATGTCTAATAGGAAAATTGGAGCCGACATTCCAACCTAGTACCTCCTGCAACCTTTCGACAAACTTCTAAAGGTGATCAGAAGATATTTCACCTCTAAAGGAAGGTTCGACAGGGTGTATCCGCATCACATCAGGTTACTGATGCACTTCATGTTGGCAAATATTGAACAAGCAGCGAATGCGTGTTGATAGTTGTTGTCATTGATGGCAAATTTGCAGTTTACAGCCCTTGTCGAAGAGAGGATCTGAGCCGTCAGATCGGAAGCAGACACCCGTCAGCCATCAAATCTGCAGAAGCTGCGAGGGAGATAAGCATGGCAGCGATCGAGCGCCACCGGGAGAAGCTCGACAGGAGGCTTCATCGGAGAATCGGGGATCGGGACTTTGAAATGTCCAATTCACTTGTCAACGAAAACCTCGAAATCGCGATATGTGATTTCGCGATGTAATCACAGTCGTTGGATAAGAAGTGATTTGGACCGTTGATCACAGCCCGTATCGCAGTATTGGGGATCGGGACTTTGTAATGCCAAAATCTCTTGACATCAAGAACTCCGAAATCGCGAAATGCGATTTCGCGATTTAATCGCAGTTGTTGAATCCAGAATGAATTTGAACCGTAGATCCTAGCCCTGGTCAGAGTTTCGGGGATCGGGACATTGAAATGTCAAGAACACACTGCAACAGAAACTCCGAAATCATGAAACGCGATATTGCGATTCAATCGCAACCGTTGAGTCAAGATCGCACCTGGACCATTGATCAAACTCCTGTGTCGGAGTTTCGCGAATCGCGATTTTAGAAAGAAAAGAAACGATGCAACACGAACTACGAAATTGCGATATGCGAAATCACGATGTAATAGCAACCGTCAGATCTAAATATAATCTGTATCATTGATCTGTTTTTTATACAGAATTTTGGGGATCGGGTTTTGGTATTGACAAGAACATTGAACATCAGACATCGCGAAATCGCGATACGCGATTTCCCGATAAGGCATATAGCCTGTGGGCCACCCAGGAGTCAGTGGAGGACAGGTGGAAAGAGTACGGAGGAAGTCGGGGATCGGCATATCGCGGGTCCAAGGGGCGTATGCACATTGACATAGTAAACCCCGAAACCCCGACGAAGGTATGGTGGCGGTCACGTGATAGCAGGTCAAATGGACCATTGTGTAGCCGAAAGGGGATAAAGCTCGGGAAAGGAGCACATCGGGGATCGGAGAATCGGGGGTTCCGAGTACATGTGTATCTCGACACTGAAAGTGCCGAAACCCGATTTAAAAGGCAAGAATAATATAGATTATCCAACGGTGCGGATAAAGCTTGAATTGATCGGAGGGTTACTGTTCTTCCACACACACTTAACACTTTCAGTTACAAATCCGTTAGTAAAAC
>ML795398.1:131857-146163 GCA_009831015.1 Picea engelmannii
TCAGACGAAAAAGAGATGGGGGGCCAACTCCACCGGAATAAAGGGACAATGGGGTGAGTCGCAAGTCTTGGGGAATATTTTAATAATATTTTTGGAAAAGTGTAATGTTAGATAATTATTTTATCCTAAGTTCTCGGGGGTAGGGAACAAATCACCAAGTGGCTTAAAGCTACTTTTGAACATGTCGAGTGTCAAGTGGAAGGCATGCAATATATATTGTTGGATTTAGTGTATTTGTGCATTATTGAATTATTGATTATTCAGGGATAATTGATGTAGCAGACTCTCATGAGAAGAAGGGGGTTAGACTGTATAGAAAATTTGATTATTACCTTATCTGCCCAGAGAAGCTTGCAGGGAGTTGTGGGGTCGTAACCATAAGTTCTATTGTCGAGGAGTCAGGTTGACAGACCATGAATAGTCTCTTTGGGTGATAGATTCGTTGTTGTGGAGTGGTTGTCAAACTCATGGGCATACTCTCCATGTGAGAGTTTTGCCAAGAGTTGTTCCCTCGTGTGATGAGCATTAGTCACAGGGCTCAGAAACTTCATGTCTGACATGTTGATGGTAACCCTAGGAAGGGAAGTGGGTCATCCAAAGGATCGTTGAGGAGAGAAGGGGCAGACTTCCTTGGGTGTGACATGTGTGTGGAGAATGAGGGATTGTGAGCTAGTTGCAATAGCAGGCACTTTGGACTAAGAAATTTTGTTGCGTTTCATACCTTAGCTTGTCACTAGGAACCCTTTTACCTTGGTGGAGTTAAGCCCCAACTCGGGGGTGACCTGTTGCTAAAAGCTTATGAGAAACAAAGTCTATAGTTGGGAGGAACGTCTGAGTCATGTGTGTCGTTGGTGACTTTCTTAAAAGATACGTGTTCTTTATGTGCTTGTCTTGTTTACTGTTTTCATATTTGTCTATACTTGATATGGATTAATTCTTGTATGTAGATGCATATAAGTAATTGTTGTTATTTTGTTCAATGTTGCTTGTACTTGTGAATATGGTGCTTATAGCCTCGCTTGTTAAGTTAAACTTGTGATTTTGGTTATGAGTCTTCAAGAAGAGGATTGGGTAGTTGGGTGTGCAAGAAGGTAATATGCATGCACAGGAGACTGGAATTTGTGTGTGCATCCAAGGTAATAGACTCTGCGCACAACAAAATCAGAATTGGCGCATGACGCCAAGATGGTTGTGCACACAATTGTACTGTGTGGTCAGTATGTTGTGCACACAATTGTTAGAGTTAATTACGTTGCTTAAGGTTGTGTTAAAAAGAGAATGATGCTTTCATTGTTATAAGTTGTGTGGCACGACTCAAGTTTGGGTTGAGCGTGTTACTTCATGTGATACTGCACAGACTTATGTGTGGAATAGAATCTGTGCAGTGAAATTTTAGAGTAACATTGCTCAATTGTATGCTAGGGATGTTATAGTTTGGTTGACTTGGAGCTTACAAAGGTTGAGGTTGTGTGACATGGTTGAGCCTAGGGTGGTTGGGGACGTTACAAAGTGGTATCAGAGCTTACTTTGGAAGAAGTGTGTGACGTGGCCCAGCATGGGGTGGTCGGGGACATTACAAATTGGTATCAGAGCTATTGGTTCAACGGTGGAGTTGTATGGGCCAGAAGTCAACAAGAAGTTGCAGAGCTTCCGTTTCAACACTGAAGCTTGCATGAGTTGAGTTATACTTAAGAAAAAATTCGGACTGGAAAATGGCTGAATTTGGATATTCAGTGTGGCCATGGTGCCCATCAAGTAAGAATGCACAAATGCTCTTGCTAAGTTTGTGATATTATGGAGTGCGACACTACAACTGTGTAGTAAACAATGGTGAGTAGGTGTGGAGAATAAAGGTTTGGGACTGTGCAGAAAAAAGTTGTGTTGCATATGCATCACTGATACATGGAGTACAAGTTAAAAATTAACATCGCGGATTAGTGTGTGTTGAATATCAGTGAATGCATGAGCTTGAGAAGGAAGGATTCTAACAAGATGGTGTAGAGTTTTCATGGAGTTTTTCATGAATTCGGCTAACAAATCTTTTTGTCTTCACATTTTGTAGAATTATCAACCATTAGAGCACGACAAAGTCAACACAGAAGGTTAAAATCATGGGTGATGTGCATAGGACTTATAGTCTCGATGATGAATTTGGGGATCTATATGTCGACTTGGGTGTTGAGGGTACAAAATCCAAGGAGGAACGCATGAACTTGGTAGAAACCGTAAAAGGAATGCATTAAAGATGTCCATATCTATAAGGATGATAATGAGAGGCTTATGAGAGCCAAAGCACAACAAGATGACTTCAATGTCAAATTGATGCAAAGTTTGGACAAAATAGAAAAAAAATGGATAAGGAGACAAAGTCGAGTAGATCAAGAAGTCATAGATATCATGATGAGAAAAGAAGAAAATAAAGAAGTGTTGGTAAGCATTCTTTCAAGAAAGCACGTAGTAGCTCAAGTCCATCTCCTGTCAGAAAGCATAAGAGAAGGACTGGGGTGGATGAGCTACATGGGGGAATGCATAAGATCAAGCCTCCTACCTTTGACGGTGAGCACAAAAATAATGAAGATGCGAAGACCTGGTTGTCGGGTACGAGGAAGTACTTTGAGCTACATAACTATTATGCGCAAGTAGAAGGGAGAATTGTTATTTATCAATTAAAAGGAAAGGCATCAATGTGGTGGGATCAGTTTATGCAGGTGCAACACATTGATGAAAACAAAGTGACTTGAAGGGAGTTCAAGAGGTATTTCAAAAAGAAATATTTAACCAAACGATACTATGACGAGAAAATGAAGGAGTTCTTTGAACTCAAGCTTGGGAGTATGACGATTGACAAGTATGAAAGAAGATTTTTAGAGTTGTTGAAATATGTACCTTTCATCAAGGATGAACAAGTGAAGATTTAGAGGTATCTGATTGGGCTACCCTCACTTATCAGTGACAATATATAGTATGATGATCCCAAGACATTGGAAGAAACAATAAGGAGAGCCAAGTGTCATTATGAGCAACAAAAAGGAAAATTAGTGAGGTGGTTAAGGCATGTCCAATGGAGATGAATGAATTGCGCATGAAGGCTGATTTGAATGTTATACATTTGGGTTCGTACTATTGCCTCATCGGTATGGATTGGTTGGATGAGCATCATGTTGTCCTAGACTATTACAATAAGACATTCACTCGTTTCAATGAGCAAGGAAATTTGAGAACAATTCAAGGCATTCTAAGGGTGACTATCATGGAAGTTTCAACCTTGCAATTGAAGAAAAGTTACAGGAAAGGATGTCAAGTATTTGTAGCACACATGGAAGAGGCACATAAGGATAAAGTGTCAAGTGTGGAAGACTGCGCAATATTGAAAGAGTATGAGGATGTATTTAAAGAGATATTGGGATTGCCTCCGAAGAGAGATACCGACTTCTCTATTAATCTGATGTCGGGAGAAACACCTGTATCCAAGACTCCTTATAGGAGTAGTATGCCAGAATTGAAGGAATTGCATATGCAACTTGAAGAGCTTCTGAAGAAGGGGTATATATGCCCAAGTGTGTCGCCTTGGGGTGCGCCATTTTTATTCATAAAGAAAAAGGATGGTACGTTGATACTTCGTATCGACTTCAAAAAATTGAACAAGGTAACGATGAAGAACAAGTATCATTTGCCAAGGACAAATGATCTGTTTGATCAACTAAGGGGCACATAGATATTTTCGAAGATTGATCTCAAATTCGGATATCATCCGGTAAGAATTAAGGAAGAAGACATCAGTAAGATTGCCTTTAGAACAAGGTATGGCCATTACGAGTTTACAGTGGTGTCATTTGGGTTGTTGAATGCACTAGCTGTGTTCATGTGTTTGATGAATGGAGTTTTCAGAGATTACTTAGATAAGTTTGTCATTATGCTTTTGGATGACATACTTGTTTACTCAAAGTCTAAAGAAGAGCACGAACAACACTTGAGGATGGTGTTGCAGGTATTGAGGGAGAATCAACTTTATGCAAAGTTGAGCAAGTGTTCATTTTATCATAGGAAAATTCACTATTTGGGTCATATTATTTCAGAAGAAGGAATAATTGTGAACCCATTGAAGATAAAATCCATTGAGGAATGGCCAATGCCAAGAAATGTCACAGAAGTGAGATCCTTTATGGGACTAGCAAGGTACTACTGAGGGTTTATTGAAGGATTTTCACAGATTGCGCATCCAATTACATTTTTGCAAAGGAAAGGTGTGTGATTTGAATGGACCCTAGATTGTGCAAGGAGTTTTCAACACTTGAAGAGTTTATTAACCAGTGCACCAATTTTGAGAATTGTTGATCCGGATGCAGCCTTTGTGGTGTGCACAAATGTATGCAAGGTAGGAATTGGTGGAGTCCTGAGTCAAAATGGAATGTGGTACGAATCAAGAAAGTTGAAAGAGCATGAAAGGCTCTATGCTACGCATGACTTGGAATTGGAAGCCATAGTGCATGATTTGAAGATGTGGCAGGTTATCTTATGGGTAAAAGATTTGAGTTGAGAATAGACCATTTTGGTATGAAGTATTTGTTTGGACAACCAAGTTTGAATGCCAAACAAAGCAGGTGGTCAGAGTTCCTCAGTGAGTATGACTTTGACATAAATCACATCAGAGGAAAAGAGAACAAGGTAGCTGACGCACTCAACAGGAGGATACATAAGATGCATGATACAACCATTAGCATGTACTAGACAAATTTGTGCGACATAATTTTGGAAGTTGCCAAATCAGATCTGTGTTATGTGGATTTAAAGGCGAGCTTATAGCAAGGTATGTCACAACATAAATTTGAAGGTTATGAGCTAAGAGAGGATGGGATCCTCATGTATAGACGTAGATTCTATGCGTCGAATGATCAGGAGTTGAAGAGGCTGATATTTTCAGAGATGCATAAGGTTCCTTATGTTGGACATCCAGGTTACTAGAAGACAATTGTCACAGTAAAGAAGCAATCCTTTTGGTCGGGTATGAAAAAACAAGTTGCGTATTTTATTGTGAAATGTCTTGAATGTCAGAAGGTCAAGGCTGAGCACATACATCAAGCTGGTTTTCTACAACCCTTGCCCATTCTTGAGTGGAAGTGGGAAGTTGTGACCATGGAATTCATAACTAAGTTTCCTAGGATCGTTAAGTAGCATGATTCTATTATGGTGGTGGTGGAAAAGCTTACTAAAGCTGCCCATTTTATTCCAGTAAAGGCAATGCATAAGGTAGCCAAAATTGTTGAGATTTACATGCAAGAAATTTCCAAGTTCCATGGTGTACCTAAGACAATTGTGTCTGACAGAGATTCCAAGTTCACCTCAAACTTTTGGAAAGGGATATTCAAGGGATTTGGAGCAAGTCTAAATTTCAACACAACATATCACCCTGAGACAGATGTTCATACCGAGAGGGTATTGAAGATATGTTGAGGATGTATGTGATGGATAAACCATCCAAGTGGGAAGACTACTTGCATTTGGTAGAATTTACTTACAACAATGGGTATCATGCATCCTTAAAGATGATACCATTTGAAGAACTTTATGGTAGAAAGTGCAACATGCCTTTATCCCAACAAACCACATAGTAGTTGGGCTAGATTTGCTTTAGGAAATGGAGGAGCAGATGGTAAAGATCAGGCATAATCTGAAAGCTGCCCAGGACATGTAGAAGATTTTCATGGATAAAGGCAGAACCCACATAGAGTTTAAAGTGGGTGATCACGTGTTTTTGAAAGTGAAGGCCATGTGTAGTTCCATAAAGTTGGGAAAGTGTTGTAAGTTAGCAACGCACTACTGTGGGCCATTTGAAATCCTAGAAAGGATTGGTCATGTCACTTATATGATTACATTACATGCATCCTTGTGTGTTCACAATGTTTTCCATGTGTCATTGCTTAAGAAGTATGTACTTGATTCTAATCATGTCATTGATTGAAATGTGATTCAAGTGGAGCTCGAAGGCAGATTTCAAGTGCGAACTATTTGCATATTGGATCAAAAAGTCAAGCAACTCCAGAATCGAGCCATGGAGCTAGTAAAGATCCAATGGACCTGGTACGTTCCTGAGGATACCACCTAGGAGTGTGAGGATGCTATGCGAGCAAAGTATCCTCACCTTTTTGAAAATGTTTGAACTTTTGTATGTATATGTGTGTATGATGCACTAGGGACAATGCATAAATAAGGGGGAGGAGAATGTAATGTCCATAATCCATAACCCTTTGTAATTGTACATATAGGTTGGGGACTTGCCAGAACCAAGTATACATGTAATGTGAATTTAGGTTGGTGAGCCATTGACATCTGGTTTTGGTGTTGCACGCATCTGAGTAGTGCACGAAGAAGTGCTATCAAGACAGGGTGCACACATTTTATGTGTTGTGCGCACTTGGGCAAGTGTGCACATTGCACGGTGTTGCGCACACTTGGGTAAGTGCGTGGTAATGACCTGGAAGTGCACAGAGCTGAGATGTGTGTGTGTGTGTGTGGTTGTATATGTTTTGAGGCCAGAGGGCCTGTGTGATTACGAGGCTGGTGAGCCTGGACGCATATAAGCCAATGCGTTTGCTTATGTAAATATATTCATGGTTATTAATATAATATTGCATCACTGCGCGCAGACAAACTTAGATGAAAAAGAGATGGGGGGCCAACTCCACTAGAAAAAGGGAAAAGGGGGTGAGTCGTAAGACTTGGGGAATATTTAGATAATATTTTTGGAAAAGTATAATGATAGATAATTATTTTATCCTAAGTTCCCGAGGGTAGGGAACGAGTCACTAAGTGGCTTAAAGCTACTTTTGAAGGTGTCAAGTGTTAATTGGAAGGCATGCAATATATATTGTTGGCCTTAGTGTATTTGGGCATTATTGAATTATCGATTACTCAGGGAGAATTGATGTAGCAGGCTCTCGTGAGCAGAAGGGGGTCAGAATGTATGAAAAATCTGATTATTACCTTATTTTCCTAGAGAAGCTTGCAAGGAGTTGTGGGGCTGTAACAAAAAATTCTACTGTCGAGGAGTTGGGTTGACAAACCATGAGCAGTCTCTATGGGTGAGAGATTGGCTATTGTGGAGTGGTTGTTAGACCCGTGGGCATACTCTCTAGGTGAGACTTTTGCTGAGAGTTGTTCCCTGAAGCAATGAGCATTAGTCACAGGGATCATAGACTTCATGTTCGACCTGTTGCTGGTAAACCTGAGAAGGGAAGTGGGGAAACTAAAGGATTGTTGAGCAAAGAAGGGTCACACTTCCTTGGGTGTGACAGGTGTGTGGGGAATTGATCCAAAATTGATCTTTTAAAGACTATGGTTAAGTTTATGCATGAGTTGATTTACCATTTAGAAATTGAAGAGAAGAAGAAGAGTTAATGAAAGAATGTTGCAACCATCATAAAGAATGCATAACAAAAAATGAACATTAAGAACAACAAACCATAACACCAAAGATTGTTAACGGAGTTCGACAAAGTTGCCTACGTCTCTGGGCCTTTGTCTCAATAGGGGAGGCTTTCTTATTAATCTTCAATGCTTCAAAAACACTTCAGAAGTACATCAAATGGATTACAAACTGGTCTGGCTGTGTTCTGCTCGACCTCAAGAATCCAACTCAACTAACACCATTGAAAAAGGCTGAGCATAGCTCTCGGAAACGGCCTCCAAAGTTCGCTTCCTCAATGGATTCCCTGCATAAAAATGGCTTAAGCTTCACAAATTCTTCAACATTCTATTGTTTTGAACTTCTCCCGATTGTCAGAACACCTAGTTTATATAGAATTTTGGTTGGGGATCCTATCCCAACTTCCCCCCAAGATATGTTGGGTATGTGTTATATTTTTTGCACGAGTAGTAATGTCACATATTTAGGTGGTTTTTCAGCACATAGTTTCTTTGTCGATGGTTTTCTATTTTCGGTTAAGGAATTAGGGTTGTTGACTAATCCAGGTCATTGGGTCAGGGTTTTGGATGCCGCTGGCTCCTATATGTATATTGTATTGTAAATAATGTAACACTATGAATGAATATAGAATATGTTAGTTTTCCCGGTTTGGGTTTCCAACGGAAAAATCTCTGTGTAATGTTTGTTTCTTCCATTGTATATTTTCTGTTATTTTATTGAAAATCTGCTTGCAGTAAATATTGTACAAGGTTAAAATCTATAAGATCTAGCCTCAAATCGAGCTCTAGATCCTCCAATAAAGGGAAAAATCCACCAAAAATCAAGTTGAAAATATAAAAAATCCCTTTTCCTAAGTAAAAAAACCCACTTTGGCAAAAATATGCGTGCCAACCCCTTTTTTCTCTGCCCCTGGTCACGTGGAGCGCCATATGGCCTTGTGCTAGGCGCCTACGCCCTGGTCCTCTGCCCCTAGTTGTGTGCGAGTGCCATGTGGCCTCGAGCTCTGGCTTCGACCCCATGTCATTTGTTCCTAGTCATGTGGAAGGTGCAAGAATCTTGGGCCTTGGTCGGCGGGCTAGCCCTGTCGACCAGGCGCTAACCTTAAAACTTGCGCTAACTCCAACTTATATAGCTTTTCTACCACATGGTTTAACAAGCAACAATGTACCCCGACCAATTAGCGCATGGTGGTTAGTTCGTTGGCTAGTCCAGAGGTCATGTGTTTGAATCCGTCGGAGGTGCAACAAAATTTTTGACTAGGCCTTATTGGCCTCATCAGGGGTGTTGCGTGGCACCCTGTGATTGGGCCACGTGTCACACCAGGACTGGCTTGTACAACTCGGTCACCTGCACAGTCACCTTGCCAACTCGCCTGCACAGTTAGCACCATATGCCACACATCATGCCCAGAGCCTGCCACGCCACTACCACCTGTCATTCGTACCCTGCCATGTCAACGTCCGTACAATCCAGTCATTTTCCACATCAACATCTGAAAACGCCAAAAATTCCTAACACATGTCACCTCCTGGTGCTGCCATGTCAGCATGCTAACATCATATGCCCTGTCATGCTGACATACTATTAACGTCAGTAGTACGGCCTTTGACTGTTGACTTTGACTTTTTTTGCCTGTTTGGGAAGAAGTTCAGATCGCGATAACTTCGCCATACGGTGTCCATTTTCGAAAAAAAAAACATACTGTCGGAATCGACACAACAATCCCTACGCAATGGCGCAGGTTTCGTTCAATTCGAGAACTTTGAAATTTTGGCCTTCCTGGATCCATTTTGGATCAGGAATGAGGGATTATGGGCTAGTTGCAATAGCGTGCACTTAGTAATGAGTAATTCTGTTGAGTTTTAGACCTTAGCTTGTCGCGAGGAACCCTTTTGCCCCGGTGGAGTTAAGCCCCAACTCGGGGGTGACCTGTTGTTGAAAGCTTATGAGCAACAAAGTCTATGGCCGGGAGGAACATCTGAGTCATGCACGTAGTTGGTGACTTTCTTAAAATATAAGTTTTCTTTATGTGCTTGTCTTGTTTACTGTGTGCATATTTGTCTATGCTTGATATGGATTAATTATTGTATGTAGATGCATATAAGTAATTGTTGTTATTATGTTCAATGTTGCTTGTACATGTAAATATGGTGCTTATAACTTCGCTTGTTAAGTTAAATTTGTGATTTTGGTTACGACTCTTCAAGAAGAGGATTGGGTAACTGGATGCGTTGGAAAGTATCATGTGTGCATAGGAGGATGGAATTTGTGTGTGCATTCAAGGAAATAGACTCCGCGCATAATGAAATCATAATTGACACATGACACCAAGATGGTTGTGCGAACTGTTGTATTGTGTGGTCAGTATGTTGGTGTGCACAATTGTTAGGGTTAATTTCGTTGCTTAAGGTTGTGTTAAAAAAAGAATGATGCTTATGTTGTTATAAGTTGTGTGGCACGACTCAATTTGGGCTGAGTGCGATACTTCATGTGATACTGCGCAGACTTATGTGTAGAATAAAATCTGTGCAGTGAAATTGTAGAGTAACATTGCTTAGTTATATGTTGGGTATGTTACAATTTGGTTGACTTAGAGCTCACAGAGGTTGAGGTTCTGTGACACAACCTAGCCTGGGGTGGTTGAGGATGTTACAAAGTGGTATCAAAGCTTTCTTTGGAAGAAGTGTGTGACATGGTCCAACTTGGGTGGCTGGGGACGTTACAATATTTGACCCCAAGGCCACACAAAAGGTGTCCAAACATTCCATGGTATGAACCCAAGAAGTCTAGTCCTTGAGAATTATTAAGAAGGAATTATCAACAAAATGCCCATTGACCAATTGACCAACATCAGGTTCATGGAGAGGACTCCCTTGAATCAGACCTAGGTCAACTTTATAGCACAAGCAAACAAAAATGGATTCAATGACCAAGATGTACAAGGCCAAAGCCATGGGGAAGTCCTACTTTATTGACCAAAAAAGTCCCACTTTTAAAAATTGACCTCTATTGATGGAGAGGCGAGCCTAAGCGTGTGAAAAGAGGGTTTCAACACCATTAATGAAACTAGGATTGAACCACGAGGATTTAAGCATCACTACGATGAATGGCCATTCCACCCAATCATGCGCCTTTTCAAAGTTAATTCCAATAAAAGGGGTGTTAGAGTCGAAATATTAGGCCCATTCAATGCCCTCCTAGACTATGATAACATTTTTTAGAATATTCCTACCCCAAATAAAACTTGTTTTCTTAGGGTGGATAATCTTGGAAAGAATATGCTTGATGCATAACAAAAGTACCTTGGCCATAATTTTGTAGGACCTATTAAGTAGATTGTTGGGACTCCAATTAGTAATTAATATTAGGTCCCTTGTCTTAGGGATGAACTTGATGATCCATTGGTTAATCCCTACTCCCATAGAGTGTTTTCAAAGGGCTTCTTTACACACTTGCAAAAGCTTTGGGCCAATAAAGTGTTATGTGGCATGATATAATTCACAAGGGAATCCATCGAGACCAAGTGCCTTATCATCCAACATTTCATAGTGGGCTATCGAGAGCTCATTAAGAGATAAATCTATGTCACGTGCCCTCCTTTGCTTCTCAAATACCATACATAGGACTAAGTCAAGACACTATTGTGTGGTTTCCACCCTCTCCATCGCAAGGCCCTCGGTTTGGAATACTAGTATGTAATGCTCCACAAACTCTTTCTCGATAGTTTCTTGATTTGTAGTTCAACCTAATGCAATTTTCAAGGTAAAGATATTCTCATTAGCGTCTTTGGTGGTAAGCACCTTAAAGAGGGATTCAGTGGACCTATCGCCTATCTCGAGCTAGTGAAGCTATGGTCGTAGTTGAGAGCCTCTATCTCAATTGTTCTCATCCATCCAAACAAATGACACAATTTTGTTGTGTGGGCTTGTTTTTCTTCAACACATGGAGTCCATTGCAAGCTTTGCATGACTATCTCCATTTCATCACGAATTACTTTGCAATAGCCACGTTGGATCTTAGTAATTTGTCTACCACATCCCTTGAAAAAGACAACAACTCTAGAAATGATATCTTCCCATCAAACTAGCCAATAAGAATCTCTACATGGCTAAGGGATTAGGTTCCACACAATTTGGATGTAGGCTAAGCAACTTCGGGTTTGGAGGTGTGAAACATTCCTGGTATATTGAATTATTGGAAAACCCATCTTTTGAGATCCCTAAGAAATTGAAAACTAGATAAGCTGGTGGTTTGATAAAATGGTCGTGTCTCAACATGCATATGGTTGGTATCCATGGGAGTTGAAGTATAACAAGTTATGTTCTAACAACAAAGATCTATCAAGATACTGGTATATTCTCTTTGGTTGTTTTATGAAATTTGTCCATATGAACCAAATATTTACAGAATCCTACCAACAATTTAGATTGGGGTCATAGAGCCCATGGCGAGCCTTCAAAAAAATCCATGCTATTTTTTCCTTGAATGATAGGTGTGAAGGTATTTCCCTTGATTTATTTTCATGACACTCCACCATGTTGAAATTCCCATAAATGAGCCACAAGGTGTCAATCTTAACTAGCCAATGTTACAAGGTTGCATCCCCCCCAATCAATGGAGGCATACATGTTAGCCAATATTAAGTAGTACCCAAGTCAGTATGTACGATGGGTTGGTTCTCTGATGAAAAACAATGCTAGATAATTAAGGGAAGACCAACATAATGACACCACCTTTTCTCTACCATGATCAAAGTAAATATGTCTGACCCCTAGCCATATGAAGGACAAGCCTGCCACATGCAACAAAAAACCTACACTTTTGGCTTCTTAAAAGAAGAGAATATTTGTCCCACAAATTGAAGTCATTGATTGGTGGAAAATATGTTTTCTTCTAGTGTCACTTACGTCCATAAATTCCACAAGGTCATTTTCACTCATTACTAATAACATTACATATCTCCACCTCATTTTCCTTGATGTCCCAAAGAGTGCCAAAGGGGTTATTCATAGTCATAGAAGGCTGAAGTAGCCAATTCCTAAGGGTAATTTTCCTCAGCCATTTCATTTGACCATAACTTTAATCATTGCTTCCTTTCCTTGAACATGCCGGAGTAATAAAGAAGAGCAAGCTTCATAACTACTAAACACATGATGGGCTGAGCTAGAAGAAGACTTACTAGCTATTGTTGCCGATGACCTACCATCCCCAACCACATCTAGAGCTTTAGGGGCCAAGAATTTTGAGGCTTGGGCTTTTGGCACCCCGATGCTTTTCATCTTTGTCACCACATGAGTTCAACCATCTTCCCCTTTATTCATTGGCAATGGAGCTTTGGGAGTTAGGGGTTTGTGTGCACTAGGTCGTTACATGATCAACTTAAGACATGAGTAGAAGTCACGAATATGATGATTCCATATTTGATGTAGGAAACAAGTGTTAGGAAGATTAATATATCACATTAGGTGTCACAAAAACATATCCCCTACTTGAATGAGAATGAACTCCTCAAAGTCCTTTGAAAATTTAACCTTAACGCAAAATCAACGTTGGGGTCTAGGGTTACCATTATATGAAACACCCTAGAGAGGCAATTATATGCTCTAGGGTTAGCTATAATTGCATCAAAAAGCTGAGAAATTGAACCTAGATTGAGAAAGACCATTAAGCATCTTTATCAATGAAAAAGTCACGAGACCAAGCATAAAAAAAACTAGGGTATTCTTGTAGACCTAGGGTCCTTGACTTAAGATTTCCATCACATGGGTCGAGTCATCAAACTAAAATAGAAAGAATCCATTGGTCAACTGCGGGTATGGGTCCAATGCCAAGCTTGTGGCTCCTACGCCTTCTTAATCCATCCTTAGGTCATTACCTCAAGATGTACCCTCCCAATAGAGTAACCCACAATGGAGCCTGCATGAAACTTTACATATACTATCATATTTAGACTAAAAAAAAACAATATTAGGAGGGGGGTCATCACCTCGTGATACACCTTTGGAGCAAACTTTTGGGGAGTCCTAGTTGCCATTATCACTCTCCAAGCTAGTGGTAGTGCCAAGAAAAACAAGGGCTTTTTAGTGAGGAGCCCATAGTGCCCCCACCTACCCTATGGCTAAAAGGTCGTGCCTTGACATGTCAGTTAAGCTAGTTCAATGTGAAAAAAATGGGCAATAACTTTGTAACAAACTCATAAGATCACAATCCTCGAGGTCGTGGAAAAACTAATTGCTCTTGGCCTTACATTCAAACCCCTTTTAGTTTCAATACAAAACCATTCCAAATTAAACAAACCCAATAGAATATAATCTAAAAGCAAACATTCTTACCATGACAATACATACTTTTCCCACTTATCAAAATTGACACCACACATATTGTCTGTTGCATACACAATAAATATAAATTCACAAACACATAAGACAATACCAAACAAATCATAGGCTGGAATTGCCAAACATATACCGTATTCAATTGATGCCTTTCTCAACTTCTTATACCATTGTAAAAAATTGAAATATTTTGAAATGGACTTGGAAGGATTCTATCCATGATGATGGTTTGCATTTCAACTTCACCATACATATGGTAACATATAATACCTAGAATATGCAACAACATGTCCATAATCACAAACTTGGAAGAGAAGAAAACAAAAATGCATTAACAAAGATGCACACTCTAAAGTAACCTTCCACTCCCCAATGACACTCTAAAGTAACCTTCCACTCCCTATGACATATAATTGATACAGATGCTTGCGAATGCATCAAAAAGGAAGGATTCAAATCGTCTCACCTCTATACCACTACACCACAACATGTAGCCCTCGCATATGCACGCCATCATAGTAGAGAGAGGCAACTCAAAACATCATGAT
>ML795398.1:157522-171300 GCA_009831015.1 Picea engelmannii
AAGAATTGATTTATAGTGTGCTTGGAGATGAAGGGTTGCAAGAAAGGAGCTTAAACAACTCAAGATGGCCGCTAGGGAAACATGGGCATTAAAGGAAGCAAAGGACAAATTGGAGAAACATATTGAAGAGATGGCATGGCAGAGTTAGAAAAGCACACAGGGACCAACTTGGAAGAAGCCAAAGCACAAGAGATTGCCAAATTGCAATTGACTGTAGAGAAGCTGCAAGCTCAAGTGGAGGAAGCCAACACCAGGTTGGTGAAAGAACGTGAAGCGACAAAAATAGCTGTTGAACAGGCACTTGTTGTTATTAAGGAGGTACCTGTTGTGGATACCGCCAAGGTGGAGAAACTCACAAATGAAAATGAGGAACTTATGGATTTAACAGTCACTACAGAAGGGGACTGATAAGGCTGAGAGAAAATATTCTGAAGCACTAAGAGAGTCAAGAAAGGCTCAAAATATCAGAAGACCAAAAGTCAAATATATATCAACTTCCAGATATTTTATAAAAGCTTAAAGAAAATCTGTCAAACTTGGAATTTGAGAATCAAGTACTTCGTCAACAGGCCTTGGTCATGTCAATAATCAGAGATTTATCAGGAGAGATAAAACACTTGAAGAAAAGGTGGCAGATGTAGAATCTCAGGATCAATCCTTTTGTCAGCAGCATACTGTGGTTGTATCTACACCCAAAGGTCTCCCAAGACAGATCAAAGCATTGGTATTAGAGAAGAGTCTGGAGAATGGTCACCTTGTAAATATGGACTTCATAGTTGTAAAAAATATGCAATATGCTGCTCCTATTGTCAATAAACCTGTAAAAAAAGAGTTGAAGCCACAGATCTCTAAATAACAAACAACAAGAAAATATTGATACACTCATCAAGTGTGTCTCCCAAGTTATTGGCTTCATGTAAATGTCTAACAAAACCAGAACTTAGCAGAATAGATCAGATCTAGACACTACTAGAATTATTTTTACTTGCATGCAGCGGAAAACTAGAAAAACAAACAACCCAGAAGACAAAATTAATTCTGCCCTACAAAATCAGTTCTTCATTAAATGAATCTGAACCTACTGGAGCTCCCACACAAGGGAAAATGGCTACTGAGAAATTTACAGCAAAATCACAATTTTCTGAAGGGAAAAACACTGAAAGATCAAACCTCAACCAAATCGTACGGCCTGCAACTGAATCGGCCTGTTCTGAACTGTCCGTACAGCTGTATGGACTTGCATGTGTGGGATGTACGGCTCACACATGCGACCTGTCAAACTTCTGCAAGCTGCCTCGGGAAGCATGCGGCTGAGCTGCTGCAATTAATGGCACGAGCCGCTGAGTTCTAGGCTGATTTTTCCTCCACACGTGTGGCTGGGCAGTAAGGAAGGTACGGCCCCTTCTGTGGATGAATTCCTCTTCTCTGCTTGCTGATTTCTTCTTGCTGAATTACTTCTCGCCAGTCTGAAAATCAAAATTAATGATTTCCTCTTCACCTCATCCTTTCTATGAATGATCTTTGTGAAGAAATTAGCAATTTCCTTGTCTTTTGCTTTTATGTCTTTTTTCTAATCTCGACTCAGGCTCATCAACGCTCAAGATTAAATCATGAGATCAACGGTCCTCATTTAATTAACTCACTAAGTACTTAAAGTACTTTTATTAATTAAATGTCACTTTTAATAAAAGATGTCACTTTAATTAAAAATAATTGAAGTCACTCTATAAATAGCAAAAAATACTTTTAATGACGATTTCCATAATTAGGCATGCTTATGGAAATACCTGTCTGGAGCTACAAACAGTAACACTCTCTCTTGGCGAGGAAGGTATTTTCCACCACCCCAAGCTTGTCTCTGAACCAGAGGAACTTGCCTTTGACCAAGGGCTTGGTGAAGATATCAACTAACTGCTCCTCTGTAGGAATGTATTGGAGCTTCACTCCTCCCTTCTATACTCTGTCCCTGATGAAGTAGTACCGGATCTCAATGTGTTTGGACCTATCATGAAATACTGGATTCTCCGAGAGCTTGATGCAGCTATGGTTATCATAGTGAATCATTGTAGGCTCAAGCTCCTGTCCAAACAATCTGGAAAGTAGCTTGCGAAGCCAAATAGCCTCGCAACTAGCCAAGCTGGCTGCCATGTACTTTGCCTCGGTTGAACTCAGATCCACTGAGGCCTGCTTCCTGCTGAACCAGGGGATATCTGCGGACCCCAAGCTGAAGCAACACCCAAAGGTGCTCTTCCTGTCTGTATCACTGCCAACCCAATTTGAATCTGAATATCCCTGCAACCTGATGCCACCACCACCAAGATACTGTAGCCCATATCCTATTGTGTTCTGCCAGTATCTAAGCACATGTTTTGCAACAACCCAGTGGACCTCCCTCGGCTCCACCATAAACTGACTCAATGTGTTGACTGCAAAACAAATGTCTAGTCGAGTGTTGACCAGATACATCAATGAACCAATAAGCTGCTTGTACTCCTTGCCATCTGCCAACTCAGAAGTAGAAGAGTCTATCTTCCTCAAGTTGGTCACCATCGGAGTGGCCATCGGTTTACAATGCTCCATCCTGAATCGCTTCAGGATCTCTAGAGTGTACTTCCCCCGTTTGAGAAAGATCTAGCCCGATCGTTGCCAAACCTCAAGTCCCAAGAAGTAGTGCATTGGCCTAATGTCCTTCATCTTGAATTTTGACGCTAGATATGATTTGCAACCTGCAATCAATCTGTCTGCACCTGTCAGAATGAGATCATCAACGTACAAGACCAAAATGAGATCATCAACGTACAAGACCAGAATGAGAATCTCAGATCCAACCAATAGAAGGTACAGGTTGGGATCTGCCTCACTCTTGGTGAATCCCATGCTCTGCAGATAACTGCCAATCCTGGCATACTAGGCTGTGGGTGGCTATTTGAGTCCATACAGGGCTTTCTTAAGCCTGCATACATGTGTCTCCCTACTGTAGACTTCAAACCCCTGTGGCTTCTCAATATAAACTTCTTCCTCAATGATGCCATTGAGGAAGGCGATTTTCATATCCATCTGGTGAATGCTCCAACCCATCTCAGAAGCTATTGACAAAACTGCCTGAATAGAGGAGTATCTGGCTACGGGAGCAAAAGTCTTCCCGTAGTCTACTCCCTCTCTCTGAGAAAACCCGCGAGCCACAAACCCGACTTTATGCTTCTCCACACTGCCATCTGCTGCATGCTTTACTTTGTAAATCCACCTGGAAGTCACAATTGACTTCCCCTCTGGTCTCGGCACAATCTCCCAAACATCATTGCACATGATGGAGTTGTGCTCCTCCACCATGGCATCTTGCCATACCTGCTGACTGGCCGCCTCCTCATAGCCAGAGGGCTCTGAGTCTATGATGCTGGTCATCAGAGCCATGTAAGTAGGAAACTTTCGAGGAGGTCTACTCTCTCGGAAAGTGGTACTGGGAGGCTCAACATGCTCCTGAGCATCCCGCAGGGTCTGCTCAAACCAACTAAGCCTCCTGATTGATGTCGAAGGCACTGACTGCTCTTGCACTTCCACTGGAGTTTGACTCCCTGCTGTGGAAGTCTCTGCTCTTGACTCTGTCTTTGGATCCTCCTGTGACCCCTTTGCAACTGTGGGCAAGTCCTCAGAATGCCTGGATGCTAAGTTCTCCTCTAACTTGACATCGCGGTTCACCACTGTCCTCCGCTGATCTGTGAGGAAGACTCTGTAAGCCTTCGAATCCTCGATGTATCCCACCAGTATGCCTCTCTCTTCTGAGGGCTGCAACTTTGTCCTCTTCTCCACTGGAATGTGCATGTAAACAAGACAACCAAAAATCCTGAGATGTCCTATCTAAGGCCGTTTGCCAGTGAATGCTTCCTTTGGTGTCTTGTCCTCCAAGATCCCGTGTGGGATCCTATTACGCAAATACATAGCTGTATTGCAGGCTTCTGCCCATAGAAACAATGGCAGACTCTGATCATGGATCATAGCCTTTGCTGCAGTAATGATGGACCAGTTCTTTCGTTCAACCACCCCATTCTGTTGGGGGTTGTAGGGCACTGTCTTCTCCCTCTTGATTCCTGCCTCCTTGCAGAAATCAATGAACTCACTAGAGGTGTACTCACCCCCATTATCTGTCCTAAGTACCTTGATCTTCTTCCTTGTCATGTTCTCCACCTGAGTTTTGAACTCCCTGAAATGGCTGAAGACCTCATCCTTGGTCTTCATGAAGTAGATCCAGGTCTTCCTGGAGAAATCATCAATGAAGGTCACATAATAGGATGCGCCCTTCATTGAAGTCACTGACATCGACCCTCTAACATCTGAGTGAATTAGATCCAAGATGCCCTTGGATCTGGTCTCGCTGCTTGGAAAGGTTGCCTTGACATTCTTGCCAAGCGCAAAACCTTTGCACACCCCTCGCTGATCTAGATTGAAGTCTAGCATCCCAATAACCATCCTCCTCAGTAATGGCAGAGCTCTGTGATGGAGATGCACCATCCTCCTGTGCCACAAATCGTACATGCTCTCACTGGTGTGCATCAATGCCTAAATAGGCTGGCCCTAAAGTCTATAGAGGTTCCCATCCCAGACTCCAATCTGTAGAGCTGTGTTTGAATTAGCTCCCTCTGGGTGAATGAATACATGCCCCCTCTGGAAGTTCACCTCAAAACCTTTGTCCTCCATGACTGAGATGGACAACAGGTTCTTCTTCAGGCCAGGTACATATAGTACTTCTTGTGCATCAAACGATCCCCCTGACTCCAACCGGAACTGAATAGTTCCCTGTCCCTTCACTGCATACTTGGCCTCATTGCCAAGTTCTACATGGAGACTTTGGTTAGTCTCTAAGAAGCTGCTGAATAGCTCTTTCTCCTTTGTCATATGGTAGGAAGCCCCACTGTCCAGGTACCAAGTACCTCTAGAAGTGGTACTGGTGGAAAGGCATGACACGAATGAAAAATCATTCTCGAACTTGGATGCAAGCTCGCTCAACTGTGTCTCAGCTGCTGCTGCAATTGTCTGTGGCTTCCCTTTGTTCTTCTTCCTTGGTGGACACTGAGAGGCGAAATGGCCATTCTTATGGCAGATATAGCATTTGATCTTGCTCATATCTCTCTTCTGCCCAGACTGCCGACCCTCTCCCTGACTGTCAACCTTCTTGAAAACTTTGGCCTTGCTTTTCTTGGTTTTACTGACAAGGCCAAGTTCTCATCTGCAGAACCTCCTCCATGCTTGCTCGCATGTGTGTGAGTCTCTTGCTGAATGCAGTCATCCCAAAGTCTTTACCAGTTGGGAAGGCGCTCTCGGGCACAAATGCCCATGATGAATGGCTTCCAAGCCTTGGTGAAACCATTCAGAGCAACGTTTACTAACTCTGCATCCAAAACTATCTCTCCCACAACTGCAAGCTGGTCACGGATCTGGGTGATCCTCATAAGGTAGCTGGTGACATTATTTGAGTTGGTCATCTTGCACTCTCTGAGTTTGGTCCTGAGAATCATCTTGTGATTCAGGTTATCACTTTGAAAAAGTGAAACTAGGGCGTCATACATTTCCTTGGCACTGGTCTTCTCTAACACATGCAGGATCAAGTGATCCTTGACAGCTTCAAGAATCACTCTCTGTGCTTTCATATCCTTCTTCTCCAAGACTGGATCTTTCTGTGCTCCCTGTGCAACAGGTGGGAGACCACTTTGCACTATATCCCACAGGTCTTGCTCCTTAAGGAGCAATATTAACCTTGCCTTCCAAGGCAGAAAATTTGAAACCCCATCCAAGCGATCCTCGACCTTCACGCTGACAACTAACATGGCTGATCTTCAATTCTTCTGTACTGGATTCCTGTAGCTGCTTTTCTCTAAGAGCAAGAGCTCTGATACCATGTAAATGTCTAACAAAATCAGAACATAGCAGAATAGATCAGATCTAGACACTACTGGAATTATTTTTACTTGCATGCAGCGGAAAACTAGAAAAACAAACAACCCAGAAGACAAAATTAACTCTGCCCCACAAAATCAGTTCTTCATTAAATGAATCTGAACCCACTGGAGCTCCCACACAAGGGAAAATGGCTCCTGAGAAATTTACAGCAAAATCACAATTTTCTGAAGGGAAAAACACTGAAAGATCAAACTTCAACCAAATTGTACGCCCTGCAACTGAATCAGCCTGTTCTGAACAGTCCGTACAACGGTATGGACTTGCACGTGTGGACTGTTCGGCTCACACATGCGACCTGTCAAACTTTTGCAAGCTGCCTCGGGAAGCGTGTGGCTGAGCTTCTGCAATTAATGGCATGAGTGGCTGAGTTCTAGGCTGATTTTTCCTCCTCACGTGTGGCTGGGCAGTAAGGAAGGTACGGCCCCTTCTGTGGATGAATTCCTCTTCTCTGCTTGCTGATTTCTTCTTGCTGAATTACTTCTCGCCAGTCTGAAAATCAAAATAAATGATTTTCTCTTCACCTCATCCTTTCTATGAATGATCTCTGTGAAGAAATTAGCAATTGCCTTGTCTTTTGCTTTTATGTCTTTTTCTAATCTTGACTTAGGCTCATCAACGCTCAAGATTAAATCATGAGATCAACGGTCCTCATTTAATTAACTCACTAAGTACTCAAAAGTACTTCTATTAATTAAATGTCACTTTTAATAAAAGACGTCACTTTAATTAAAAATAATTAAAGTGACTATAAATAGCAAAAGATACTTCTTTTAATGACGATTTCCATAATTAGGCATACTTATGGAAATACCTGCCCGTAGCCACAAACACTAACACTTCGGTCAGGGCAGACCTATTGCAATTTGAAACAACTACAAATCTCTTCTTCAATGAAGATCCTTTGAAGCCGACACAATCAATGTGTTTGACCACTTATTCACATGATTGGTTCAGCGGTTGAGAACTAAGAAAGTGCAATGGTTGCTGTGAAATTTTTACTACCTCAAAAACTTGGGTTTTAAGGCATATTTTTGCCATTTGGATGCATATATACCATTGATTCTCATTTAGTTGGCATTCTCATCACACATGTCAGAGAGATACAGTTTGGTATGATGGATTGTTTAGATTGAGGAGTAGCATACCACTTGTGTATACCTTCTTAGACACTTCCCTTGTGACAATTTATTTGTTGACCACTATCTGGGTGCTAAGGTGTTCTAATGAGGGTTGTTCACTTTGGTATTGGTTCATCTCTTGTTTGGTTCCTAGAGCACTTGGATAATATGTTATGCTTTGCTACTAGACCTATGGTGGAGCACATACACTCGAAGAGTCTTGTTGGTTTCAGGTGTGGATCATTCATTTTGATCTATAGTTCATTTGGTGGAGGGCTCCTCTTTGCACTTATTTTTGGGAGATCTAGCCTTCCAACGACTATTTTGGATGAGTTATTATGTGATCTTTACCTTGATGGATGAGTGCCCTTGTGCATATGGAGGTTTATAGTGTGGGGATGATGTCTTAAGGATGTTTGACCCTTACTTGGTGGAGCACTCCCTTGCTCATGGTTTTTGACACATTTATTGAGGCATAGTCTCCCTCATGCACACTTGTCCTGAGCGTACTTGTTCTCTTGCCTATGATTTGATGGATGGTTTCACATGATGGCATGTGGATTAAGGACATTTCTTGCTTTTATGAGATATTGTCCTGCTTTCATGCATGTTCTTCTAGGATGAATGGTTTATGTCACTACATTGCACACTTTACTAGGTCGCTCCACCTTTGTGTCGATGGTGTTAGAAATTAGTTGATGGTTTTGGCACATGGTTTTTCCTTATGACACTTGGTTTTGATTATTTTATTAGGAGAACATCCCCTTGATGCACATTTTCCTAGGTCGTCCCACTTATGGCTCATGGTTTAAAGAGATTGATGGTATTTGCACATGGACTTAACTACCTTAGCATGCTTTTTGAGCTCGAACCACTTCATGGAGGCTATTGTAACAGCTTTATGGACCTTCTTACACATGTTTCTATGGTATTTCCTTGAGGGACAAGTTGGTTATCTTCTTGGAGAGTGCAACCTAACAAACCTTACTATTTTTGGGTATTTTGTTGATATCTCTAGGTGGATCGACTCTTTCCTTGAGGAGCACCCTAAGAGAGAAGGTTATATTTGGACCATGTTCACATGTGTTTGCACACTTATTGATGGAGGATTGGTTATGATTCATTATGAGGGCTTTCGACTCTAGTACATATTGCAAGGGCACTCAATTTTGAGGATTATTATATTGTTTTGTGACCCAAGATCCAAGGGAAGCAACAATTACATTGATGATTGGCACACATCTCTAGGCTGCAGTCTTCATTGAGTATTTTATATTATTGGGCTTGGTCAAAGTGGTCTTCGAACCACCCTTTGCACACATCTCAAGGGTGCACCTCTTCTAGGGGTTTATTTTATATTATTTAGTTGGTAAAGGGCCTTCTTGAAGAGCACCCTATTTTCCCTTTGACTAGGAAAGTATTAATATTTTATTAGAGGAGGTTGTTCAAGGGTTATATTGGAGAGCACACCAAGGACAAGTGGCATTTTGCATGGTGCATTTAGCACAAGGAGAGGACAAGGGGCATATCCACTACTTTGTTCTTTATTTTACTGTTTTATTGCTTTAGGATTTGGACTTGTATTAGAAATAGTTAGAGAATATCATTTGTTTATTCTTTCCCAGGCGAGATCTAGGATCTAAGACTTCAATATTATTATTTTATTTGATGAGGGTTTAAGCTTCAACTCTATATAAGAGAAGCCCCTCCTATTGTAATGGTTGTTGATGATTGGAGGAAACGATACTCTATGGTCTTGACTTGTATTGAAGATCTCTTGATGGCTATGTGATTTTTTGAAGTTTCTACTCATTTTTGGCTTTCCATCTTACATCTATTTGCTGATTTATGTTGCTGGAATTTATGCTTAATGCTGCTGCAATAAGGGTGTCAAGTTAAGGGCAGATTTGTCACTTGAAGAAGAACTTTGAATGAGTTGCATTCTATCTAATGTTCTTGCTGTTTTTATTTCCTAGTTGAATCCGTCATGTTATGGCATTTTTGTGATAGGTTGCATGATGTTTCCAGCTAGAAGTAAAATCTCCCCTTATTTGTCTTTGCATGTTCATACAAGGGCATCTTTCAAAGGGCTTTTATTTCTCTTTGTCAGCAACATAAATTCTGCAATCATTTGTAACATTCTGTGTGTTATTACAGCAACTTTTGCCTCCATCGTTCATCCATTTTCAGCCCTCGTAGTTGCTTTAAGACTCTATATGCCCTATTGGATTTTGGTACTAGGTGTTCCCCATCAACCACCACAGAATATAAACTTCATAAATTATTTAAATTTCTGTTTTACTAAGGCAACTCTTCATTCAAACCCAAGCCTTCATTGTATAACCCTTAGTGATCCTAAATATAGGGACACCCCCCTTGTGCCAGAGGAGGGCCGGCCTAAAGCGAGAGAGGGAGTTGTTGAGGTGACAATGGACAACCCTTCTTAGTTCCCTCAAGGTAGCACTTGTGCTTTGGGGCTTTATCACTTGAGTGCAACTGTGGGCAGCAACACTGTTCATCTATAAGGACTCATCAAGGATGGGGTGAATAGTTTCTTGAAATGAGTCCTTAAGGTGGAATGGACATTAATTTCTGTCTGTAAATGATTTAAACAGATTCATCTTAGTTTTTAAATATGGTGACTAGCCACTGAAGAATACTGCTTAGAAAAATTGTATTTTTGTATCCTTCTTGCAAGAATTATCTCTAAATATATTTGTTCAGATTTAGTAAGCACATCTTTGCAAAGTCTTGCTTTAAAACCGTATACAACCCCCTTAGACAATAATTGTTGTTTGGCCTAGCTCATGCTCCTCTCTTTCTGGTATAGTCATTGGTATCTCTTTTATTTTGATAACATTTTAGCATCTAGGAGTGTTCTAGACACTTCGTTAGTCTATTGGTCACTGATTGTATTTTCTAGTCCCATTGACCTATTCCTTGGTCATTTGGGGACATTAATAGAATTATCTTATCTTATTGAATACAAAATTCCATTTGAAATTTTCCTGTATGTTATCATAAAACAGTGGTGCATATTGTGATGTTGTTCTATTAAATTCTGATTATCATGGTACGTCTCCAGGATGAAACTTAATAAAAGATTGTAGAGCAATATACTCTATGTGATCCTCACACAAAAGTTTGTTACTCAAACCGAGAGCATGGGAGTGTGGTCTAGCGACAACTAGTGAGGTGACTGGGCTTGTATTAATGTAGAGATCCTTGTTCAAAACCCCCTGAGTGGGTGCGGATGAGGCTAGGTGCAAGTCTGGGTTGACTTTGACAGCCTAGATATGCCCCACATAGTGTGGCAGCTTATCCAAAGGATTCTATAAGTATTGCCCCCAAGAAAAAGAACATGGGTTCACAAAAGTCGTAGGTTAGCATCGGCGTAGATCTTGGTGCTATGAGATGTGTTACCATTTGGAGCTTTTAAAGAGTGGATTTGGAGAACACCCTTGTTGAAATGATCTTGGAAACCCCTTGACATGGTCCAGAGTCTAGATCCTCTTCATCAACAATGTGGTTACAAAGGATGCAATAAATGATCTTAATGGGGGAGTGTTTAAGCTAGAAAGAAGCCAAATGCACTTTGAGAAATGAAGTTGGGTTTTATACTTGGTGATGATGAGGTCGACTCTAGGTTGATTATTATTATTAAACATAACTCTAAGCTATGAATAGGTTGGTTCTAGTGAAAAAGTGCCCAAAAAATTGTTACTTAAAATGATTTTAAGTCATTGTAAGGTCGGCTTTGAGCCAATTATGGAAATTAAATATAAGTTCAACGTCAGTGGAGGAAAATAATCATTACTGAGGCGTTCATGATGGAGAAGAGGTGTGGTAGGGTTGAAATTGCTCTCTTGGGATGTGCCCCCTAGTTTAGATTCTAGAAGGCTGCCCAATGTCATCTAAAGGTGGATCAAGCAAGAGGAGGGGGGGGGGGTAATCAAGGAGATGCCCTAATTGAGGGTTGAAGGCTATAAATACTAGAAGGAGGTGCAAAAGGTGTGAAAGAAGTGTGAAGATATTCCAAGGGCTTAGTTGAAGATTTCTCATTCTTCATGGCTGAATTTGATCGCTGAAATTATACTTGTAAAATCTGTCGTAAGGATCTTTGATTGAAGGGTATTTTTACTCCCACAGAAGGGCCAAGGTTGATGTTAAACCCTCCTTGTTTTTTGTTGCTTTGTCAGTGATCGATATCTAAGGTTATGCTGCTGTCATTTCTGTTCTTATGAGAGGCTATTGTTGTCTATATTGTTCATGATAAACAAATCCTTATTAGTGTGCTTTTATTTTCTAAGGAAGTGGACCTTTGGAAGGGCCCTCATCTCAATTTCTGCATGTTAAAATCAGTTTGCATGGTTGATTATAGCATGTTAATAGCAGCATAGTGAGTCTCCATTTATTCATATTTCGAACCCACTTGAATTTGGACCTGGACTCCATCCCCCAAACTAGATTGGCACTAGTCTACTCTTTCCTCCATTTACCTCAAAGAATATCATAAATCTTTCCTAGGGTTCCCCCTCTTGTGCCAGAGGAAAGGCAGCCTAAAGTGAGAGGAAGTATTTCTGAGGTGACATTGGGAAACCTTCCTGAGTTACCCCTAGGGTTGCACTTGATTTCAGGGCTTTATAACTTTAAGTGCAGGTCTGGGAGGTAACAAGATGTCAACCAATCAAGCATCTTATTTTACCTTCTGGTATTCATGATCTTTAAGAAGGTGAATCAATTCTGAAGGTGCACGTGTTTGATCTTCTTCAAACAGTAAAAGAAGTTATACTGTGTGCCTTAATATAGCCAGATACGGATAGGAGAGGGCCCGGGCTTTTAATTTTTCATTGAAGCAAGGCTTTTACAGATCTGAGCTCATAGAGAAGAGGGAGGGTTTGTCCAGATATGTGCAGTTTTATCTCTATTCCTGCAGGGGGGTTATCTGCTCTTTGAGACTAATCATTTGTGGCTAGTTCATTGATGAAGAAAGGAATAAGAAAAAGGGAAACAACATTAATGTCCATGGATAACAAAATGGTGGTCAATGGGAAAGGTAAATACTCTATATACATCATCTTAAGGGAGTGGGTAAGGCATGTTCAAGTTAAATACTAAAATAAAATACAAAGCACATATCAAAGGATTATGTGCAAACATGAGAATTGGTGCATCACTTGACAGTTTGGCATTCATGTTTATACAAGAATCTTTGATCAAGCACCTATTTAATTGCTTAAATTCAGCATAACCTAGTAGTTGAAATCATTCATCATTTTAATATATTGTGTTATTGTTCCATGTTTTGAATATGTTAAAATTAAGCAGCTGCAAGAGCCATTCTTCGGGAGGATGGCAAAGACCCTAGCTGAGATCTAGGCCCCCTAGTACACTCCTGGGGTTCTTTGTCTGGGACCAAGTAGTTAGAGCCATGACAAAAGACCCTAGTGAGGGCCCCCAGTGTATTGTTGGGGTTCTTGGTCAAGGACCAAGCAGTGTGATGATATAAGTCCCTAGATGTGTTCTAGGGCCCCTGGATGTGTTCCAGCCTCCAGGGAATCCTTGCTCGATGCTTGGATTGATCCTTGGTTGTGTACCTTGGTGGATAAGACCCTAGTTGTGATCTAGGGCCCCCCGTTGCGTTCTGGGGTATCCTGGTCTGGGACCAGGCAGTTCTTGGTTAAATACCAAGCCGAGATGATGCGTGATCTTCTTCTCTCCCGGGATGGTCCATGAGACCTAGGAGCAGTTAAGAAGAAGGACATGATCACATCATTGACCTTCTTCTTATGCTGGGATGATAAAAGCTTATAAGTTATATCATGAGACCTTTGTGGACATTCTGCCATTAAAGAAGAGCCCCCCCTTTATTTTGTTTGAGTCCTCCCTTTTGTTTATGTGGTTTGGGTCTTTGCTAGCCACCTTGACTTGTTGACTTTCTAATTAATATTTTAATGATTAAAATATTAATTATTTAATTTATTTAATTGTGGGGTTTTAATTTAACCCTAAAATTAGGGCTAATTTGTAAACCCTAACTTACCCACCTAAACTATAAATAAGAGACCTCTCCCCTCACTCACTTACCATTCATTCCTCTTCCTTCAAGTCTCTTGGTCTGAAATTTACTGCGGCCTCCTTGGTTTGTTCTTGCTGGTTTAGTGTGCGGCCTCCTTGGACAGTTCTAGCTGGTATAAGGTGCCGCCCTCTCCTTGGATCCTCTCTCTTGCTGGTATTTTCGGTGTGGCTCCCTTCTTTGAGCTGGTATAGTGGTGTGGCTCCCTTCCTTGGGTTGGTATGGTGCTGCGGCCCCCTCCTTTGAGCTGATATGGTGGTGCGGCTCCCTCCTTGGTTGCTGGTATAGGGTGCGGCCCTCCTTAGATCCTTTTCTTGCTGACCCCTAAGGGTATTTTCTTCAGCCTGCCGCTGCCTCCTTACAGGTACTGTCACCTGTACTGTGCTCCCGCTGTCTCCTTGCCATTTTGCTGCTACTTTCCCACTACTGTTGCACTTGTTTGCTGCTGCTGTCCCATCACTTGTGCCACCCTTTTGCTGCCTCTGTTTCTTTTTATAGTAACCTGTGTTTGCTGCCCTTAATAGGGTTTGTAAGGCAGCCCTCTAACTGCTGTTATAACTAGCAGTTTTGTTTTGGACAGTGTTTTTGTTAAGGCTGTAAGTGGCTTTCTTTTTGGACAGTGGTGTCTTAGT
>ML795399.1:0-23493 GCA_009831015.1 Picea engelmannii
AAGAAAAATATGGTAGCAATATCACCTCAAACCAAAACCATAAGGAGAATCATGAAGACTCCCAATGCACCATGAAATTCCCTCCAAATATTTTCTTTATTCCAATAGAAGCAAGCTTGAGCAAAGATTTGCCACAATCTTGATAAGAAAGAATGAGAACAAGAAGAGAGAGAGAGGAGTGGGAGAGATTTGGGTATAGTAATAGTAGAATGAGAATAGATTTTTCACATGAGAGAGGGGATGCCTTGTTTTATACTTTGGATCCAAGAGATACCCCTCTTGGATTCTCTCCAAGTGTCATTTGCTAAGAGTGATTGAGCATCTCATGGAGGGGAACACTTTTAGGGTTTTGGCTAGGTTTAGGGTTTGAAGGTTGAGTGAAGGGGATGGGAAACACATTTTTGACATGTTCCAACAAAAAATTAGATCAAGGGGGGCCCACTTAGGGAGAAAGGGGTTTTTTCCTTTTAATTTTTCAATTTGCATGACTTTCTCACCAAGGGGGGCACAACTTCCCTAGGGGGATGAGTGGAATGAAGTGATGGCTAGGTGACAGGGTGCATTTAAGTTAGGAAAATTGTTTCTCTAACTTATGAAATGGGTTAGGCATCATCTCCCACTCTTTCTCTAACCTTTTTGCTCTTTTTTTTTACAAAATTTGACATTTTGACTTTGTCAATTAAGTAATTAAATTATTGACTTGGACTCCTCATGGAAAATGACCTAGAAAAACTTGTCCAATTGAGATGAAACTTGGTACAAGGGTGTAGGGGGTCTCATTCCATTTATTTTGAGTACTCACACCCCTATCAAAATCCCCAAGGACCTAGTTTTTAAATTTTTACATAAAAAATAATTAAAATTACAATTAATTGGGTAATTTAAAAAAATTAAAAAAAACTAATTACACTTGAAAGAATCATGAAAGACTCTAGGAGATGTATATCATGTTAATTTACAATATTCCTGGACCCAAACACCTTTCACCACTTTTGAGGATTATTGTGGGAGTGAAAAACTCAAGGGTAACTAAAATGGCTGGTTAGGCCAAATTAATTACTCGAGGAAAAAAAAAACACTCGATGAAAGGAATTCCCTAATGATAAATTCCTAGGCAAATTACCCAAAATATGATCCATGCAGACCCATTACATTATTATCCCACACAGGGGAGCGAAAATTCCAGTTACAAAAAGAAGTGTTGAGGCCAAAATTGCCTTGTAGAACCAGAAAGTCTTCAACTTGGTTGCACCATCAGGTACACAACTTCATGGCACATGGAGTTGACCCCCTAGTCTAAATAGGTGGTCAACATCTGGCTCCACATGGGTATGTGTGTTTGATCTTTCTTCATGAAGGAGAGCATACGAGAACTTCAGAATCAACAAAACAAAATGCTCCCCAATACCCAACACAAAAACATGTATAAAATGAATAAATAAAATGCTACAAACAATAATCACATAAATTAAATTAATATTGTACAACAATTACAAAAATGAAACTATGATACAATGAATAGTATAAGTAACATAATTACATAATGAAATTAAATAATACAAAACTAAAATAAAGGAGAAGGGCTAGAAATACGTTACAAAGGCTGTCCCTTTGGATACCAAGTTGCCAACATTTGAAGAAGATATTGAGGATCCAACATCCAAATGGACAAGATGGAAAGAATTAGGACCAGCCATGTGATGGATGGAATGAAACTCCAAATCTCTTAAACATCCATGTCTAGGATGACTCGTTGAAGACCCCTTTCCAAGTTTAATCAAATTGGAGTTTCTTGTGAGAAAGAACCAACCAAGAATCATGCATCTTCCTCTATTTAACCAAACATTGGAGTTTGAAAAGCTGTGTAAAATTTTGATACCTTGTTGCATATGACCGTCATGGTGGAAGGACAACCACCGTTCATAATGATATGAAATCGATAAACTTAAGTTGCCTTCCATTCTCCCATTATCCTATATTAAGTCATCTATTGGTTGAGAGGATGGAAATGAACATGTCAAATGAACCATTGCATTGTTTTCATCAAGGTTGTCAAAGTTCTTCTCTGAAAAGATTGGTTCTTCGAGAGGATTGTGGGGATTGGAAACATCTAGATATTCAAAAACTTCAAACTCAAATTCCTTTATCTCCTCAAGATCGGTTACTGGCTCATCCATGGACTCGTCTGGAATTTCCATATGAATAGCTAGATGAGATATAATTACAACAATAAGGAATAACTAGATGAGTTAACAATGTACAAAGATACAACTACTTACAAACTTACAAAACAAAGGAAAGATGCAATTGTTAGATCTATTATACTTGTGAAGAAATAATTGAACTAACACTTAATTGATTTTCTAGATGTAAAGAAAGATAGATCAAAAATGCATTTACCACAAGAGACAACTTACAACCCAAGCTTGAATTCCCCAAAGGAGAGGTGTGCAACTTCAAGGAGGGAAACTTAAACACTAGTGCACAACTTCAATGAACCCAAAACATTGGAAAGTAAGCCACCAAGGGCACTAATGCACAACTTCAAGGAAGAACCATTCAACCATCAAAATGCTCAATTGAAATGTAAATTGCAACAAGGATAATGCTTGAAATAAAATTGCACGAAAGTAAAACACAACTTAGGATAGATAGTGAACTTGAAGCTTAGGTTGTGTGAGTAAATTTTAAGGTTGAATTAAGTGAGGTGAAGATGCAAGCATAGACTAGGTGACTTCCCCAATACTCCTACTGCTTTGGCCAAAATGATTGTTGGGTGCTCAATAATAAAGGCAAACAAGGAATTACCCTACCTCCACAGGTCAACCCAGAAAACTTGGGTGCTCAACAAGGGGGACACCTAGTGCCATGAGATCATCCCTAATCTATCACCCCAAGTAGCCTCCACAATCCTCCTTTTTGGTGGTGAAAGTTGTATCAGTAGAGGGTGCTCTAATTACTAGATCTATTGATCCTCCTAAAGCTACAAGTTGATTGATTTAACAATTAAAGTTAGTTGTGTTGAAAGCTTAAGGAGATAGAGCTTAAAAATATATAAAATAACAAGTGCTTGTAGATCCAACTTAAAGAAAATGTACAAGAAATGAAATGATTCCAAGAGCTTATACAATAATGAAATAAAATGAAGTGCTTCTAACTATTGAGATATAAACAATGAACTAGAAAGGAAACTAAATGAAACTAGAAGCATAAACCATAAACCATTTAGCATGTGAAACTAGACTTATGATACTGCATGGGTGGCTAGGCCAATCCTCTTTGCAGGGTTTAGGAAAAAGAAATAAACAAATAAAATAACTTGACTTGAAATGAAAGAAAGAAACGTAGCCACACAACCTTGTCTTAAGGACAAGTGGGGAAAACTTGAAATGAAATAAAAATGCTAAAAATAAATCTAACAACTAGCCATACAATTTTTCTTGGGTGGCCAAGCCAAACCACTTTGCAAGGTGTAGGAAAAAATTGTTTAGAACTTTTACAAACCCGAAAATTTGAAATTAGTGAAGAATGCAAGCCCTAGAGACTATCTTGGGCTGATTAAAATCAAGGAAAGAGAAGAGATAAGTAAGGGATTTTGTTACCCCAAGTTGGAGGCTCTTCTTGAGAGTTTTGTGGCCCAAAATGGGCAGCACCTCCCCTTTCCCTGGTGATAATTTGGAAAAATTAGCAAGCTGAAGGTTGTTGGAAATGTACAAAACAACTCACAAAAATTTATATTAGTGAAAACATAAATTTTTACCATAAAAATCTGAATATGTAATATGATTTAGGGCCTATTTCAGAACTGAAAAACAACCACAAATCCTCAAAGAATGATAGAAGTTACAACAAAAAAATAATGGAGGAATCTCTTGGTTGAACAAACAACTTCCCAAATCTGAAAATTTCTTCTCCAAACCCTTAGTGACGTGCAAATAAGTAAGATATTGCTACAAAACAATAAGGAGGTGAGCACATGAAATGAAAATTGCAAAATACTTTCCAATACCACACAAGAAACTCACTATGTCTTCAACAATAGTACCATAAACTTAACCAAGCAAAATACTTTGCTTGGGATCTCCTAAATTAAATTTCAAAGAAAGAAACCCACAAGAAAAATATGGTAGCAATATCACCTCAAACCAAAACCATAAGAAGAATCAAGAAGACTCCCAATGCACCATGAAATTCCCTCCAAATCTTTTCTTTATTTCTATAGAAGCAAGCTTGAGCAAATACTTGCCACAAGCTTGAGAACAAAGAACGAGAACAAGAAGAGATAGATAGAGGAGTGGGAGAGATTTGAGTATAGTAACAAAAGACTGAGAATAGATGTGTCAAATGACGGAGGGGAGGATTTTTTTTATACTTGGGAGCCAAGAGAGACCCCCCTTGGATGCTCCCCAAGTGTCATTTTCTAAGAGTTATTGAGCATCTCAAGGAGGGGCGCACTTTTAGGGTTTTGGCTAGGTTTAGGGTTTGAGGGTTGAGTGAGGGGGATGGGAAGAATTTTTTTGACATAGTCCAATAGAAAATTAGATAAAGGGGGGCTCACTTAGGGAGAAATGGGGTTTTTCCTTTTCATTTTTCAATTTGCATGACTTTCTCACCAAGGGGGGTGCAACTTCCCTAGGGGGATGAGTGGAATGAAGTGATGGCTAGGTGAGGGGGTGATTTTAAGTTAGGAAAAATGTTTATATAACTTAGGAAATGGGTTAGGAATCATCTCCCACTCTTTCTCTAACCTTTTTTTCTCATTTTTTACAAAAATTGACATTTTCACTTTGTCAATTAAACAATTAAATTGTTGACTTGGACTAACTTGGACTCCTCATGGACAATGACATAGCGAAACTTGTCCAATTGAGATGAAACTTGGTCCAAGGGTGTAGGGGGTCTCATATCATTTCTTTTGAGTACTCACACCCTTATCAAAATCCCAGAGGACCTAGTGTTTACATTTTTACATAACAAATAATTAAAATTACCATTAATTGGGTAATTTTAAAAAATTAAAAAAACTACTTAGACTCGACGGAATTCCGCAAGACTCTAGGAGATGTCTAGCATGGTAATTTACAATATTCCTAGACCCTATTCACCCTTTGGGATTGATAATTAGAACACCTTTCACCACTTTGGAGGATTATTGTGGGAGTGAAAAACTCAAGGGTAATTAAAATTGTTGGTTAGGCCAAATTAATTACCTGAGGAAAAAAAACACTTGATGAAAGGAATTCCATAATGATAAATTCCTAGGAAAATAGCCTACAATATGATCCACGCAAACCCATTAAATTATTATCCCACTCAGGGGAGCGGAAATTCCAGTTACAAAAAGAAGTGTTGAGGCCAAAATTGCCTTGTAGAACCAGAAAGTCTTCAACTTGGTTGCACCATCAGGTACACAACTTCATGGCACATGGAGTTGACCCCCTAGTCGAAATAGGTGGTCAACATCTAGCTCTACATGGGGACATGTGTTCAATCTTTCTTTGGGAAGGAAAGCGTACGAGAACTTCATAATCTACAAAACAAAATGTTCACCAATACCCAACATAAACACATGTATAAAATGAATAAATAAAATGCTATAAAAAATAATCACATTAATGAAATTACTATAGTACAACAATTACAAAAATGAAACTAAGATAAATTGAATAATCTAATTAACATAATTACATAATGAAATAAAATAATACAAAACTGAAATAAAGGAGAAGGGATAGACATACGTTACAAAGGGTGTTCCTTTGGATACCAAGTTGCCAACATTTGAAGAAGAGCTTGAGGATACACCATCCAAATGGCCAATATGGAAAGAATTAGGAACAACCATGTGATGGATGGAATGAAACCCCAAATGTCTAAAACATCCCTTTCCAGGATGACTCGTTGAAGACTCATTTCCAAGTTTAATCTACTTGGAGTTTCTTGTGAGTAAGAACCAACCAAGAATCATGCATCTTCCTCTATTCAACCAAACATTGAAGTTTGACAAGCCATGTAAAATTTTGATACCTTGCAGCATATGATCGTCATGGTGGAGGGCCAACCATTGTTCATAATGATATGAAATCGATAAAATGAAGTTGCCTTCCTTTCTCCCATTATCTAGTATTAAGTCATTCGTTGGTTGAGATGCTGGAAATGAACATGTCAAAAGAACCATTGCATTGTTTTAATCAAGGTTGTCAAAGTTCTTCTCTGAAAAGATTGGTTCTTCGAGAGGAGGGTGGGGATTTTCAACAAATTCAAACTCAAATTCCTTTATCTCCTCAATATCGGTTACTGGCTCATCCATGGACCCATCTGGAATTTCCATATGAACTTCCCTTTCTTGTTCACTGTGAAGGTCAAGCTCTATAGGGTATGGATATTCAATACAAGCCTCTGTACTGACAAGGTTAGCTTCCATGATCTCTTATTGATCTTCATGGGAAAAATGCAGGGATGATTTTAAGGATGGAAAATTATTTTAAAATGTAGAAACATAGGCAATTCATTGTAATCCTCTGTATGCCAACTATAAAATGTTTGGCGATATTTTTGTAAAAATATTCAAATTTCTAAGAATGTTATATAATTTTTATAAACATTTGGCGATTTATAAGGTAAAATAATTTTATCCTATAGAATTTGGGTGAATCATTTTTATAATAGCGCATATTTTTTTGGGAAAAACCATGGAAAATTAGCCCATGAGCGAAATTTAGCCCCTAAAATCATCCATGAAAAAATTCATGGTATCAATGATTTCTTCAAGTTCCTCAATGGAATCTGGTGAAGTATCTATCTTTACATTTGAATCGAATGTTTCCATATCTGAAAGATTCTTGTCCTTCCATTTTTTCATAAAAGCATCAAGCAATTCATTGTAAGTTTCAATCTGATCATCTGCCCACCGTTCTAAAATTGTTGCATCATGTCCTGTATGGTCTTGAATTTATTATCATCCGAATCATGGAAACAATTATAAGCATATCCCTCAACAAGAGTCCAGGAAAACAATTTCATTAAGACATCCTCATCAATAGGTAGATCACACCATTCATCAATACACTACCCAAAGGCCCTGATATGAGCATTAACATCACCATAATTATGAAAATCAGGCAAGTTTTCAACAACATCTTCAGATATATCATGAGGATAACCAACTATTCCTGAAAAATCAAGAGGATTATAAAAATCCTCTGTACCCATTGAAAAAGAAAAGGTCTGGGACAAAAAAGATTATTAAAGATCCAATGAGAAGAAAAACTGGCTAACCTCATCCAAAAACCTTTTAAAGTTCAAGGATGAAGATAAACAATTCGTGAGTTCCTTCTTGAATAATACTTTGTCAAATTATTTTGAAGTGGAATCACCAGATGACCAAGTTTATCTCAAACAAACAAGAATCATCAAACAAAGTAAAAACAAGAAGGAAAAAAAAGTTGTAGGATTATTATGTACAACAAGAGATGGATATCAAAGATTGCTTCTTCTCCAAGACTTTCAAACAACCTACAAGGAAAAAGAGTAGTATACTTCAAAGAATTTTCAAATGGAGTCGCCACTTGGAGAGTAAGCAAACAATGAAAAACCAACCCAAGTTAAAAAAAATTAGGGAGAAATTTAAATTTATTACTTAGTTTTAAAAGAATAAATTAAGTTAAGTCGTTTAGCCCAGGGATAAAAGACTTATTCTCGAAAATGGCGCAAATATGTTGTCGTCCTTATACACACTTGCAAACATGGAAAAATCCTCAATCCACTTAGTGTGTCCTTGGAGGCATAATGCCTAAATCCAAACCCATTGTCACATCGATTTGGATTTCTTTCGTCTAGGCTCACTCCTAGGGAATCCAAGGGGGGTAGACCCTAGTTACTATGTGAATTATTAAATGAATTCTAGGAGTCAATTTTAGTTTGTTAAAGGTATGGGGAACCTAGCCTATATGAGAGACAAAAATGCAATGCAAATCTTTAATGAAAAGCAGCCTTTTCCCAAAGTCAACTATGACTAGTGCCTAAGCTTAGGCAATGGGGTCAATTAAATTACAACAAATATCTAAGTACAAATGAATAACTTTACAAATTTAATGAGATATAATTACAACAACAAACAATAGCTAGATGAGTTAACAATATACAAATATACAACTACTTACAAACTTACAAAAGAAAGGAAAGATGCAATTGTTAGATCTATTATACTTGTGAAGCAATAATTGAACTAACACTTAATTGATTTTGCAGATGTAAAGAAAGATAGATCAAAAATGCATTTACCACAATAGAAAACTCACAACCCAAGCTTGAATTCCCCAAAGGAGAGGTATGAAACTTCAAGGAGGGCAGCTTAAACACTAGTGTGCAACTTCAAGGAACCTAAAACATTGGAAGGAAAGCCACCAAGGGCACTAATGAGCAAATTCAAGGAAGAACCATTCAACCATCAAAATGCTCAATTGAAATGTAAATTGCAACAAGGATAATGCTTGAAATAAAATTACAGGAAAGTAAAACACAACTTAGGATAGATAGTGAACTTGAAGCTTAGGTTGTGTGAGTAAATTTTACGGTTGGATTAAGTGAGGTGAAGCTGCAAGCCTAGACTAGGTGAATTCCCCAATACTCCTACCACTTTGGCCAAAATAATTGTTGGGTGCTCAATAAGCAAGGAAAACAAGTCCTTACCCTATCTCCATAAGTCAACCCAAAAAACTTGGGCGATCAAACAGGGGGACACCTAGTGCCACGAGATCATCCCTGATCTAGCACCTCAAGTAGCCTCCACAAGCCTCCTTTTTGGTGGCGAAAGTTGTATTAGTAGAGTGTGCTCTAATTACTAGATTTATTGATCCTCCTAAAGATACAAGTTGATTGATTTAGCAATTAAGGTTACTTGTGTTGAAATATTAAGGAGATAGATCTTAAAAATAGATAAAATAACAAGTGCTTGTATATCCAACTTAAATAAAATGTACAAGAAATGAAATGCTTCCAAGAGCTTATACAAGAATTAAATAAAAGGAAGTTCTTCTAACTATTGAGATATAAACAATGAACTAGAAAGGAAACTAAATGAAACTAGAAGCATAAACCATAAACCATTTAGCATGTGAAACTAGCCTTAAGATACTGCATGGGTGGCTAGGCCAATCCTCTTTGTAGGGTGTAGGCAAAAGAAATAAACAAATAAAATAACTTGACTTGAAATGAAAGAAAGAAATATAGGCACACAACCTTGTCTTAAGGACAAGTGGGGCAAATTTTAAATGAAATAACAATGCTGAAAATAAATCTAACAACTAGCCATATGATCTTGCATGGGTGGCCAAGCCAAACCAATTTGAAAGGTATAAGAACAAATTATTTAGAACTTTTGCAAAATAGAAAATTAGAAATTAGTGAAGAATGCAAGCCCTAGAGTCTCTCTTGGGTTGCTTACAATCAAGGAAAGAGAAGAGAGAAGTAAGGGGTTTTGTTACCCCAATTTGGAGGCTCTTCTTGAGTGTTTTGTGGCCCAAAATGGGCAGCACCTCCCTTGTCTTGGTGAGAATCTACAAAACTCAACAAGCTAAAGCTTGCTGGAAATGCTGAAGTACAAAACAACTCACAAAAAGTTCTGTCAGTGAAAACAATTTTTTTTACCATAAAAATATGAATATGTAATACGATTTAGGGCCTATTTCAGAACTGAAAAACAACCATAAATCCTCAAATAATGATAGAAGTTAGAACAAAAAATTAATGGAGGAATCCCTTGGTTGAACAAGAAACTTCCCAAATCTGAAAATTGTTTCTCCAAACCCTTAGTGACCTACAAATAAGTGAGATATTAGTACAAAACAATAAGGAGGTGAGCACATGAAATGGAAATTGCAAAATACTTTCCAATACCGTACAATCAACTCACTAAGTCTACAACAATACTACCATAAACTTAACCAAAAAAATACTTTTCTTGGGATCTCCTAAATTAAATTTCAATGCAAGAAACCCACAAGAAAAATATGGCAGCAATATCACCTCAAACCAAAACCATAAGGAGCATCATGAAGACTCCCAATGCACCATGAAATTCCCTCCAAAGATTTTTTTTTATTCCAATAGAAGTAAGCTTGAGCAAATACTTTCCACAAGCTTGAGAAGAAAGAATGAAAACAAAAAGAGATAGAGAGAGGAGTGGGAGAGATTTGGGTCTAGTAACAGTAGACTGAGAATAGATTTGTCAAATGAGTGAAGGGAGGATTTGTTTTATACTTGGGATCCAAGAGAGACCCCTCTTGGATGCTCTCCAAGTGTCATTTGCTAAGAGTGATTGAGCATCTCAAGGAGGGGTGCACTTTTAGGGTTTTGGCTAGGTTTAGGGTTTGAGGGTTAAGTGAGGGGGATGGGAAACACCTTTTTGTCATAGTCCAACAAAAAATTAGATCAAGGGGGGTGAACTTAGGGATAAAGGGGGTTTTTACTTTTAATTTTTCAATTTGCATGATTTTCTCACCAAGGGGGGCACAACTTCTCTAGGGGGATGAGTGTAATGAAGTGATGGCTAGGTGAAGGGGTGAGTTTAAGTTAGGAAAATTGTTTCTCTAACTTAGGAAAGGGGTTAGGCATCATCTTCGACACTTTCTCTAACCTTTTTTCTCATTTTTTACAAATATTGGCATTTTGACTTTATCAATTAAGAAATTAAATTGCTGACTTGGATTGACTTGGACTCTTCATGGACAATGACGTATAAAAACTTGTCCAATTGAGCTGAAACTTGGTCCATGGGTGTAGGGGTCTCATTCCATTTCCTCTGAGTACTCACACCCCTATAAAAATCCCCAAGGACCTAGTTTTTACATTTTGACATAAAAAATAATTAAAATTACCATTAATTGAGTAATTTTAAAAAATAAAAATAAAAACTACTCAGACTCGACGGAATTCCGCAAGACTCTAGGATATGTCTAGCATGGTAATTTAAAATATTAATAGACCCTAGTCACCCATTAGGTGCGATCATTATGTTATCACTTATATTTGTGGGGGGAATCAAAAGTCATTTTATTATTTTTCTTTAGATCTTGTGATTGTGTCCTTGGTCGAGTTTTAGTCATCATGACAAGGAGTGTTAGTTTTCATCTGTCACATCCTTCTAATCACCATCATCACCTTGAAATTTCAGTTCTGTAAGTTGTGTGAAGTATCTCTACCTGTTATTTTACCCATTCATGCTATCAAATCAGTTTGTGGTTTGGCTCTACGAACTAGTTGCAAAGGATAGTTGGCGGTTAGACCACTTGTAGGTGTCCCTACGAAAATATGAAGGTATCAAAATTAAGCTCAAGGTTACCAGGTACTCTATGAAATTTTCCACCTTGCTTTAAGGTTCAGAAAGGGTTGAGTGGTTGTTTCTTTTTGTGGCGCTGTGAACTGATGATTGGAGCTGCAAACTGTCTTGGATGAGGGTTGGACGTTAGGAAGCTTACAGGCATCTGAGTGAAAATATGAAATTACCAGAATCAACCTCATATCCATCACATACTCCATGATATTTTTTGTCTTGCTTGGAGGTCAGGAAAGGGGCGTGGCATCTTGTTTTCTCCTGGCGCTGCGAACTGTCACAGGTGCTACGAACTCATTTCATGTAGCAGACGCGTTTAATTATTTGATCATAAATATAAAACGGTGATGTGGGTTTTTCTACAATTTTGTGTGGAGGATCATGATAATGTCATTGACCTGCTTTCCAAATTTCAGCCTGACCTAATTTGTAATTCAAGAGATATAATTAAAACACCAGTGCACTGCAAATTGGCACTGCAAACTCCCTCTTTTGCATAGTTGTTAGATATTCACCTTGTTGGGAGGTTGCCATCTGTCAAGGAGATTTCGAACAAATTCTAAGAGATCAATTATATTCTAATGGAAACCTCCAAATAAGTTTTAGATCCATTAAATACCTCATGCAGTGAGTTGGAAACAATTTATTAATGACTTCCAACCATTTCCTAAAAATTAGCAGTTTGTTGGATTTTTGTCTCTTTGACTGTTGCCACCTATCTCCAAGGCCTAGAATCCAATGAAAGAGATGGGATTTGACCTCCTAAGAATATTTTGATGCTATTTTATATTTAATGAAGGAGGGAGCTCTTGGAGAAGGGTTGGATTCATGAGCCAAGAGAGGCTACAGAGAGTAGGAGCAAGCAGTTTCCCTGTGTGTGTTCATTTGTAAGCCTGAGGGCATTTTTATCATGTAAATATTCCTGACATTGAAGATTCATGAGACTTGTTATATTAGATTGTGTTCTCTTTGTTATTCATCTTCATTTCTATATTTCTTGAATGAATTGTATCTTTTGAGGATCAATGGATGTATTTGATTTATAGATTCTTGAGCAACAAAGGGTTTGTTGTGATTGCCTATAACTCATTGTGTTTATTCAAGTAGCTTTCTAATCTGTTTTGCAGAGAGGATATTTGGTTAATGGATGATCTACTTTATTTTAACTTATCCTTTCTTCCATATGCCATCTTATAATCCATTTTTCTGATATGCTTTTCAATTACCTTCTAACTTCAGGTTGTTTGTGTGACTCCATTGTCCAATGGTGTAGCCTAGCAGTTTGTTGTCCTCTCCCTTTCTTTCTCAATATTGTTGATCCACCCATTCAAACCAAAAATTATATTTTACATTGTGATGGGTGTTGAGATTACAATTTAGCAGTCAAAGTGTGACTTTCAATGCTAACATTCTTGTCACCGTTGCCAGGGACGAAGTTGAAGATATTCCTTGGGTTGTACGACAAAGATTACCACCAATTCTTGATGGTATGAATGGATTGGTGACATAAAAGACTGCATTTTTTTCACCATGGCGACTCCATGCATTTGAAGAACTTGTTGGTGATTTAAATCAGTTACAAAACTCCACTGAGGAACGAGCTCAAACAAAAAATGGGAGGAAGACACATGAAGTCCATGTATCAAGATGTTAGTTTCCTTCAAGAGATCATATTATTTTTTTATCAATTTCTTCTTATCCTTTCATTCATATGTTAGGAGAATCATCCTTTGATTCATTTATTATGATGACCATAAACCCACTACTGTATATCCCTCTTTGAAAGAAGAAGATCTGCATTCTTCTTACATAGTTGATATTAACCCTAGTCCTTCATCTGAAACATATGATAACAATTTTTATATTCAAATCCTTCCTGAACATGATTAGCCTTGTAACCATGTGAATGATACAACTGATTCACCACCTCCTCTAATCATAGTACCACATTCTACCACCACTTCTTTAATTTGTAATCAGTCCACTGAACCTCACTTTCAACCTACTGATATTCAGTCCAGAAAAAGAGAAAAAATGTTTAAACCTCTCAGACTGCCATCTCACCTTCATCCTTACCCTCTTAACTTTGTTGAGTATCTTCCCTGGTTTATTGGCGAGGGCCATGTTACAAATGAGAAACATTTGAGATCCTTTGAGAACTTTGTTGATAATTTTGAAACAATACATGAAGATATTACCATGAGGTTATTTTCCAAATCCTTGGTTAGGGATGTTGCCTTGTGGTTCAAAGGTTTGGAAGTCAATTCCTTTAGTTTGTTGGTTGAGTTATATGATGCATTTTAAAATTATTGGGGTGAGAATAAGTTCTTTGATCAATACCTGGTTGATTTTCATACTTTGAGGAGAGGGGAGGAAGAATCTCTAGTTGTATTCAACAAAAGGTTTTGCATTGTTTATCATAACATGCCATTGGATATCCGACCTTCTGAGACTGTTGCCATGGTATATTATGTAATAGCTCAACATTCAGATATTGTCCTTCTCTTGAGAGAAAGGAAATATTCATCTTTAAGATACTTGTTTGAGAATGTTGAAGAAGTTAAAAAAAACGTCTGGGCTTGAAAGAGGATTTGAGAGCAGGCATACTTTGAAAATATGCGTGCACATGAACAACATGAAGATTGTGAGTACATTTCATATTTAGAACAACATTCTTCAAAGTTTTCAAAATTTTCCATGGACAAGGATGCGCGTTATGTTTATGATCAGTTTCCAAATCATTTTAAGCATACATTTCATGATGGTTGTATAGATAATTATATATTCTTAGCTGATCATAATCAAGATGCTTTAAATCCTGCTATACAATTATCATATATTCAATATTCTGAAAATGAAACGGTTACTCTTGGTGGTCAAGAGTTGCTTACTCAAGAACAATAAGGTTGTATGTTTTCAAGCAAAGGGGAATGTATGTATGAGAAATTGTCTTTTCTAAATCAATACAATTTTGATCATGGTTTTGAGGATCCAATTGCAGTTTTATTGGAGTCATATTTTTAAGATCCTTTGAAGATTTCGGATTTCATTATGTCAACGACATTTGTGGGTGAGTATGGTTTTTTGAAGGATTCTATATCATTGTGGTTATATTTCTGTTATTATCTATTGATCAGTGGCAGAGATGGGATTCTTTCAGTCCTAAAGTTATTTGAATGGTTGTTGTGGAAATTTTCATTTACTTGAGCAAGTTGTAGATCTGGTTAGTGGTAGGATAGCATAGGAAATAAGATTTCTTCCCGAGCATTTTGTTTTTCTTCAGCTTGCACAGTGTGATCATATTTGTAGTATGAGGTTTGTTTGTAGCAGGTTTATTAATTTTCTTGAATAAGTGGCGGATTTTGGTAGTGTTACAGAGGTTGGTTGCACAAATGACTCCATATCCCATGGATAAGGCCATTGGAACTACATGTTCTTGACAGCTCACATTAAGCATGCCATCCCCTATGGAGCAATATGTTATCACATAGAGTTGTGGGGGGAATCAAAAGTCATTTTAGTCTTTTTCTTTGGATCTTGTGGTTGTGTCCTTGGTCGAGTTTTAGTCATCATGACAAGGAGTGTTAGTTTTCATCAGTCACATCCTTCTAATCACCATCATCACCTTGAAATTTCAGTTCCATAAGTTGTGTGATGTATCTCTAGCTGTTATTTTACCTGTCCATGCTATCAAATTAGTTTGTGGTTTGGTGTTGCGAACTAGTTGCAGAGGATAGTTGGTGGTTACACCACTTGTAGGCATCCCTGTGAATATCTGAAGGTATCAACATTCAGCTCTAGGCTACCAGGTACTCTATGAAATTTTCCACCTTGCTTTAAGGTCTGGAAAGGGTTGAGTGGTTGTTTCTCTTTGTGGTGCTGTGAACTGATGATTGGCGCTGTGAACTGTCTTGGATGAGGGTTGGAGGTTAGGCATCTTGCAAGCATCTGAGTGAAAATATGAAATTACCAGCATCAACCTGATAGCCATCATGTGCTCCATGAGATTTTTTGTCTTGTTTGGAGGTCAAGAAAGGAGTGTGGTTGCTTATTTTCTCCTGGTGCTATGAACTCTGCTGTGAACTCATTTCTTATAGCATACACGTCTAAAGTTTTGATCATAAATCCAAAACGGTGATGTGGGTTTTTCTAAAATTTTTTTTGGAGGATCATGATAATATCATTGATTTGTTGTCCAAATTTTAGCCTGACCCAATTTGTAATTTGAGAGATATAATTAAAACACTAGTGCATTGCAAATTGGCACTGCAAACTCTCTCTTTTGCATAGTTGTTGGATATTCTCCTTGTTGGGAGGTTTCCACCTGTCAAGGAGGGTTCAAAAAACTTCTCAGAGATCATCTAGATGCTAAGGGACACCTACACCTAATTTTTATCTCCATTAAAGACTTCATGCAATGAGTTGGAAACAATTTATTAATGACTTCCAACAATTTCCTGAAAATTAACAGTTTATTGGATTTTTGTCTCTTTGACTGTTGCCACCTATCTCCAAGGCCTAGAATCCAATGAAAGATATGAGATTTGACCTCCTAAGGATATTTTGATGCTATTTTATATTTAATGGAGGGAGCTCTTGGAGAAGGGTTGGATTCATGAGCCAAGAGAGGCTAGAGAGAGTAGGAGCAGGCAGTTTCCCTGTGTGTTTATTTGTAATCCTGAGGACATTTTTATCATGTAAATATTCCTGACATTGAAGATTCATAAGATTTGTTATATCAGATTGTGTTCTCTTTGTTATTCATATTCATTTCTGTCTTGATTGAATGAAGTGTAGCTTTTGAGGATCAATGGCTGTATTTGATTTATAGATTCTTGAGCAGCAAAGGGTTTGTCGTGATTGCATATAACTCATTGTATTTATTCAAGTATCTTTCTAATCCATTTTGCAGAGAGGATATTTTTTTAATGGATGATCTACTTTATGTTAACTTATACTTTCTTCCATATTCCATCTTATAATCCATTTTTCTGATATGCTTTTCAATTTCCTTCTAACTTTAGGGTGTTTGTGTGACTCCATTGCCCAATGGTGTATCCTATTGATCTGTAGTTTGTTGCCCTCTCCCTTTATTTCTCAATCTTGTTGATCCACCTATTCAAACCAAAACTTATCTTTTAAATTATGATGGGTGTTGAGCTTACACTTTAGTAGTCAAAGTGTGACTTTCAGTGCTAACACATTAGAATGCCTTTCACCACTTTGGAGGATTATTGTGGGAGTGAAAAACTCAAGGGTAATTAAAATGGCTAGTTAGGCCAAATTAATTACCTAAGGAAAAAAAACACTCGATGAAAGGACTTCCCTAATGAAAAATTCCTAAGCAACTAACCTACAACATGATCCATGCAGACCCATCACATTATTATTCCATGTAGGGGAGAGAAAATTTCAGTTACAAAAAGAAGTGATGAGGCCAAAATTGCCTTGTAGAACCAGAAAGTCTTCAACTTGGTTGCACCATCAGGTACACGGCTTCATGGCACATGGAGTTGACCCCCTATTCAAAATAGGTGGCCAATAGTTATCCAGAATATATTTGCATAACGAAATGAATACAGATTATTATCAAAATATGCTTAACATAGAATAACAAATATACAGTAAAATTGGTTTCTATTAAATAAGGAAATAAGTTGAAACTGTAAAATGCAACGAAAATAAGCTTGCTAGAATGGTGGAAGATTATCTTTGAGAATATATGTGACGATTGCGCTCATTCACAAGAAGATGATTAGAATGAGGCTCTGAAGGCCTTTTTACAATAAACAAGAATGCCCAAAATCCTAGACATCCAAAAAACCTAACCCTAGGAGATGAAGCGCCAAAAGTCATGTGGGCCCCGTTTGGGTAAGTTAGTACATCAACTTTTCGGGGTCGTAAATTTTTCATACAATATCCATTTTAGGTGCACGATCTCTGTTTTGTACTATGGTGAGCCCTAAAAAACGTTGTTTAGGGCCTCAAAACGGCCCTGCAAGTCAGGGACCCGAAAACTAGGGAAAACTGCCAAACTGGAAACTGCCAAAATGAGCCAGTTGGAATAGGTGGGAGGCCACCGACATCCATATGTATCAATAATCCCCCCTTAGGAATAAATGGTCTCCATTGCGTTGATTCCCCCCATCAGATGATGACTGTTGAATTTGGCCCCGGGTGAGCCAGTTTCCTTGGTGCAGGAGATGCCATGCTTTGACAACTCGATAAAGTTGGATCCTTTGTTGGCGAGTGCGCTTGATTTGTTTTTCCACAATATTATCATTGGATGCATGTTGTATGCATTCGAGGTTGAGCTCTATTGGTGTCAGTTGTTCTACTATTTCTGAGGTGTCCAATAATGGTGGGAAATACGATCAAAGGATATCCACGTTGAACATTGGGTGCAAGCCAATGAAAGGAGGAATGTTGAGCTCAAAAGAATTATCACCCACAACCTTGGTGATGGTTTACGACCCATAACAAAGTGGGAGAAGCTTCTGATGGGGTCCTGTAAGGCGCTCTTTCTCCAAGTGCAACCAAACTTTGTCGCCCACCTGAAACTTATGTGGCACCCGATGTTGATCATAGCGTTTCTTGTACTTGTCATTGGACTTCTATAGGATATCCTAAACCTGTTGACAGATGTGTTGGATCCTCTCTATCAATCGAGTGGATTTTTCAACTTCAGTTGGAGAAGGAGATGAGTCGGTCAAGGTGACTGTTTGGTTGAGGAAAATGTATAAATATTCTCCTTATTACTATGGTTTGTGATATATTCTTTGTTGACTTTTCTATTAATTTGAAGTAATTAGGGAAGGAAATGGTTAAAAAATATTATTGAATGATATTAGATATTTTTTGAACTTTGGTTTGAATTGTTTCAATTTTGTGCAGAAATGGACAATTGTTGTTAACTAAAGATAATTAAGAAGATCATGAAGATGCATACACCATTGAAGATCGAATAAATCAGACACAAAACAGTTCAAAGGAAGATTGACTTTTTATCTTGCAATCTTCATAAATAGTAAAAGCAATCCTGAGGATCTTTCGATCCTCAAGATAGCTTAATTTACTTATCTCATTGTAATATATAAATGATAGTGAACGATAGAGAGATACCCAGGAATTTAACCAAGAATTCATATCTCTAAATTGTTAACATTTTGTACAAGCAACCCATTGTAAATTATTTATCAGTTATGGAATTAATGAAAGCTTCAAGCGTTTTGATCATTTCTACATACTGAGTTTTTTGTAGCAGTATCTTCTAAAGACCTTGGGTCCAGTCGACAAGAGCTATTGTCTCATCTATAATATTATCAATTATGCTATAGTTTTGTGATTTGAATTTCCTTTCAACAGTTAAGATAAACTCGTTAATGTGTTGATTCTTTTATGAATTTGTTATGTTTTTCATTTGTAGACAATAGATGTTCCATTTAAAGATTATCGATTGTTGTTCCATTTCCATTTGATGCTAATTTATTGCCTGTGGATTCCTTTCATTTAAATTCCCATTTTTTGTTCCTTTCGTTAAATTCACATTTGTTGATCCTTTCGTTAAATTCACATTTGTTGTTCCTTCTTAAATATTCAGTAGATCGATGTTCCTTCCCAGTAGATCAATTAATCATTGAGAGATTGATTCATTAAGTGTTTTCATAGATTGAATTATTGTTTCTTAGACAAATGAATTCAGTAAATTGATTGATGATTTGATTCATGGTGTGTTCTTGTTCAGATTACAATTTTGTTGAGTGAGTTATTAGTTTCAGAGTTTTTAATGAATGCATGAAGAAATTGATTATTGCAGTAATTTAGATAGACTCAGATTTGTTGTAACTGAATAATATACACGATTTAAACATCTACGACTATCTACATAGACTTTGCTGACATTCTTGAGAGAAAATATGAATCCTCGATTGATAAATTAATTTCAGACTAAGGTTGTTTTTAGGACATATTTAGATCCCAACAGTGATCACAAGGGGTAGTGCAACATCTATGGGACCCAATGGTTGGAATCCCAACCCCACCTGAAAGGGGATGTGGCCAGTTGAGCTATGCAGGGCTCGGTTGTAGATATGATGAACATAGGGGATACTCTTATCCCATGTGCGAGGGTGCTTGGAAGTATACATGCGCATGATATGCACGATCATTCAATTTACAACCTCGGTCTGACCATCTGTCTGGGGGTGGAGGGCCATGGATTTGGTGAACTTGGTGTCCAACAGAGACTAGAGGATTGAACAGAATGTGTTGAGAAATCGACTATCCTGATCTAAGACAATGGTTTGTGGGATTCCAAAATGTACCCAGACTCATTCAAAGAAGATCTTGGCAGTGGCCTCTGCTGTGATTCTCTTCTTACAGGCGACCATAATCATCATCTTAGAAAAGCGATCCACAACCAAAAAAACACAATAATTTCCCCTCTTTATGGATGGGAGGCCCAAAATGTAGTCCATTGAGATGGATTCTAATGGTTTGTTAGGAGTAGGCAAAGGGGTGTACAAGCCATGTTTCTTAGTGGCCAGTTTGACAATTACATAGGAAGTGTAGGACCTGATATACTTGTTGACCTCTTGTCGAAGTTTCAGCTAGTAGAAATGTTTCTGCAACATTTCCACTGTCTTTTCGGTGTCGAAGTGTCTTGCCACCTAACTATAGTGGTATTTCCATATCATCTTCGCTTGCTCACTTGATGGAATGTAGATATGGCCCAAACGACACAACAACCTATCCTAAAGATGAAAATTAGTGACAACTGCAGTTGCGCCCAACATTTGGTAGGTGGTGGAGAAGTCCGGGTCTCATGGCCGCAAGAGTCTAGCACCGCGGGTCCATCCAGAAGGTCTCATGGTCGCAAGAGTCTAGCACTGTGGGGAGTGCCATGATTGGCGGTCTACTGAGGCAATCAATGGCATGGTTGGTGCTTCCCATTTTGTACTTGATGTTGAGGTGGAATTACTGCAAGTACGTGGACCACTTCTGATGGAAGTCATTCTGCAATTTTTCTTGGGTCTGCATGAATTGCAATGGCTTATGATCAGTGTGGAGGACTGTCTTGTTGGCATGTTTATAGGCAGAATGTGCTTGTCATTGATGGAAAGAACAACAGATGTTGGCAGGTTTACAGGTAAAGTGTGCATAGAAAGAACAACAGTGAAGACTCAGAAGAGAAATCTTGAGAAGCTCAATAAGAATAGCACGGAGTTGCATGGAGGATAGCGTTCTCAGGAACTTAGACAGACTACAAAAATCCTTGGAGGGAGAAACATCGATAGCCGTGCACCACTAGATTCATACAAGCTACAAGAAGGATAAGACAGGAGTCAGTCAACACTCCAAAGCTGCGAAGGAATCCTGGCCTTCCATTGAGGTAGGACACATGGCAAGAGATCAACATTTCCCTGACTCATGAACTGGGAAATTCAAAGGTAGAGTTGCAAGAACTCACGAAGTCACGAAATGCGAAATCACGATTTGATCTTAGTCGTTCGCTAGCTGGAGAGATATGACTGTTAGATCATGGCATAACACATCAACAAGCACAGGTAGCAGACTACGTCAACAAGGACACATGGAATGATTAGACAATGACAAGTGTCAAGTTGATTCGGCATTTCAGGTACGTGGAAATCACAAATCTGAGTGACACGTGGCAGCTACTCGGCTCATGACACATCATCAAGTGATGCAAGAGTTACATCACTCTGGGATTTTTTCTTCAGGAGTTTTACCATCAACACTCCCCCAAAGTCCCGAAGGCTGAAGTCCCGGGGAGGAGGATAGCCGTCGGATCACCGAAAAATCTCTACCGTTGATCTAATATGAAGCATTTCAGAGTTTCGCAAGTTGATAGATTTGAGGCAACTCACAAAAGGAAATTGCGAAATGTGAAATCATGATTTAATCACATCCGTCGATTAGAGGGAGAGACCTCGACCGTTGATCTGATATGAAGCCATTTCAGAGTTTCACGTATCGGGGGTTTGGAGACAACTCGCTATAGAATCTCTGAAATGAAAAGTTGCAAAGTTGATCTGAGTCATTGATTGCAAGGGAATCGAGGACTGTAGATCTGGTCTCGAGGAATTCACCGATTCGGGGATCGCGAATTTAGAGAAGATAGGTGAGCGAATTCACGAAATTCATAATGTCCCAAAGTGAGAAATCATGAAGCACCTCTTGGTGTAGTTGGTGACGACCGCTAGTGGTCACATGAAGGAAGGAGCTTGCAATTTACTAGGCTCCATTTCATGATCGGGAGTTGGAAGAGTTAGAGTGACTCACAACAAAACTCATGAAATGTGAAATTGCAAAGTGCCTTTTGATTAGGCCAGTGGTCACATTAGCGGAAGAGAAGGGAAGGAGCTAGAGGTGCTAGGCTCCATTTCAGAGTTTTGCGAATCGGTAAAACCAAGGTGACTCACAGTTGATCACCTGAAATGTGAAATCGCGAAATGACTATTGGTTAGGCATACAGTCACCACCAATGGTCACGTAAAGGAAGAGGCTATAAGTCGAAGAAGCCATAATTGACTGGCTGTAATTGCCAGAACGTAGTGATGAAATTGGCCAGAGAACTAGAGGAGTTGTAGGGTGATCGCCAGAGGATCTGAAGAGATTCGAGGTAATTACCAGTGGAATGAAGACTGATCAGAGAGAAAATTGACAGATGGAAAAGTGTCAAAGTCTGTAACTGCAATAGAGAGGATAAAGCTCGACTGTGACAGAGAAGACGAGGAGTCACACCATCGGAGAAGGAAAGAATCTTAGGATAAGACAACGATGACAAACAGACTCAGTGTAATGGCCAAAGAAGACAATGGGTTGCATGGATGATCTGAAAAGGACTAGGTATGATAAATATGCATGAAATAGAGAGGAGAAGTTTGCTTTAGCAGTGAATTATTCATGCGAGGAAAAGAAGGTTGTGTGTAGCAGCTGAAACACATAGAAGAGGCGTAGCGCATAGAATAGAAATGCATATCTGAGAGAGAGACAGAGGAAGTCAAGGTGCGCGTGCAGAGATAGAGCAAAAGAACATAAAGCTCAAAGAAGAATGTGAGCAGGAAGACACTGATGTAGGCAGAGCATAGTAGTGCAACAGAACGATGATGAGACTGGTAAGCTATAGACAAACACTGTATCACTATAATAAGTTTCAATAATGAAGTTTTTCTAATCAGGGTGGAAGGGAGGTGCTAGGGAGGACTATTTTCCTCTCAGTTTCAAGTGGGTGCTTGAACACAAGGAGTTGTAGCTTCCATCTAGTTGCAGCCAGAGAAACCAAGGTGGAAGGGTGGTGCAAGGGAGAACATTGGTTCTATGATATACAGGTTGGTGCCTGTGTGACTTGAAGTTGGTGCTTCCATCTAGTTGGTGCTAGAACACTCAAGGAGTTGGTGCTTCCTTTTAGTGGGTGCTAGATAAACCTGAGAGTTGGTGCTCTCAGAAAGTATCATATTGAAAAATAGAGGTGGTAGCCTCATTATGAGTTGGTGCTCATAAGAATGATAATGTACAGAAAATAATTATCATATCAAGAAGAAGAGTTTTTTCCCTTTATGGGTTTCCTTAGGCAATATTTGTCTCTATGTATTTCATGTGTGTGATTTATGTTTAATATTCTATTAATTACTTCCCTGCATCATTGAGATCGTCATTGAGTGTTCTATGAAGAGTTTAAAAATGGGTATAATTATTTAAGCACGGGGACAACTGATTCACCCCCATCTCAGTTGTCCAACATGTCTCCTTCCCAAGAATGTAATCTCTCCACTGGAGGCTGGCTTGCACAATGGAGTACATTTATTTTTCATAAGTAGGGTACTTACGAACAACATTTGATACTGTCTCGCTATGATAGGCCACGAGGTGGTTGTGCTGATTGAAAATGATGCCCACAACATAGTTTGAAGCATCTGTCTCGATCTCAAAGGAATGATGTAGGTCTGGTAGTGAACGTATTGGGGCTAAGCACAAGCGTTGCTTCAAATATTCGAACATTCTTAATAAAGCACATTTGAGACCAAACAGTGATAAGACTCCATATCATCTATGGTTTGGAAGACCTGCCAGTATTAAGCACTTCAAGGTCTTTGGAAGCAAATGTTACATCAAGAATAATGATGAAAATCTGGGTA
>ML795399.1:23593-76636 GCA_009831015.1 Picea engelmannii
CACCCCCCCCCCTCTCAGTTAGTTCATACCTGTAACAAGGATGAGATGTACAAAAACTCCATTTCTTCCTGGATGTATCTATGCATACCTCCATGATAGTTGAGCACCAGATGTCACTCAGAATATTTGATACCCAACTTGGTGCACAAGGTGTGGAAGATATTTGTGAACTCGAGCACCGCTTGGTCTCTTTCCTACCGCAACATGGTCCATTTTGTGTACAGGTCATCATAACTTCCAACAAGGTAGTATTGTTCCTTAATAGCATCCCTAAAGGACTCCCAAGTGACTGGGATTGTAAATAATGAGGGTTCCTATGTTTCCTTTTTCTCACAAAAATTTTCCCACCAATCTTTGACATGGGGGACGACTTTGAGGAGTGCAAAAGTAATATTTTCTCTATTCGAGAAGTTATGGATGGAGAAATACTCTTCTAGCAGATTCAACCATTTGTCTACCATATCTACGTCTATCTGACATTCAAATATAGGAATATTGAAGTTGATTTATACCTTGAAGGGGGCGGTGCCTCTGTTTGAGGAAGATGCGTCGCTTGTTGGTAGCCATCGAAGGATTTGCACAAAACTATCCATCATCTAGTTACTTTGTTGCATGAGGGATTCCTCAAGAAATTTTTTCAAGGGACATCCTGTCTCATTGTCTTTATTTTCTTCTGCCATGAGAGTTCATTTGGGTGTGCAAGAGATTTTTTCCTATAGAGAAACAAGCTCAAGACCCAATTCTTTATACCCTGACCTTGTTGGGGAAATGCATTAAGAACAACAAGGAGAAGACCGCTCTGATACCACTGATCCATAATATATTTGCAGAATGAAATGAATATAGATTATTATCAAAATATTCTTAACACAAAATGATATACATTAAAATTGGTTTCTATTCAATAAGGAAATAAGCTGAAACTGTAAAATGCAGAGGAAACAAGCTTGCTAGAATGGTGGTGGCTTATCTCTGAGAAAAGATGTGACGGTTGCACTCATTCACAAGAAGATGATTACAATGAGGCTCTGAAGGAATTTATACAATAAACGAGAATGTCAAGAACCCTAGACATTCAAAAAACCTAACCCTAGGAGATGAAGCGCCAAAAGTCATGTGGGCCTTGTTTGGGTAAGTTAGTACATCAACTTCTTGGGATCGTAACTTTTGCATACGATCTCCATTTTAGGCGCACGATATCCATTTTGTATTGTGGTGAGCCCTAAAAAATGTTGTTTAGGGCCTCAAAACGACCCCACAACTCAGGGACCCGAAAACTAGGGAAAAATTGCCAAATTGGAAAACTGCCAAAATGAGCCAGTTGGAATAGGTGGGAGGCCACCGGCATCCATATGTATCAATACTCCCCCCTTAGGAATAAATGGTCTCCATTGCGTTGATTCCCCCCATCAAATGAGTACTGTTGAATTTGGCCCCAGGTGAGCCACTTTCCTTGGTTGAGGAGCTACCATGCTTTGACAACTCGATAAAGTTGAATCCTTTGCTGGTGAGTGACCTCGATCTGTTTGTCCACAATATGATCATTGGATGAATGTTGTATGAATTTGGGGTTGAGCTCTATTGGTTTCAGTTGTTCTTCTATCTCTGAGGTGTCCAATAATGGTGGGAAATACGATCAAAGGATATCCACGTTGAACACTGGGTGCAAGCCAAGGAAAGGAGGAATGTTGAGCTCAAAAGCATGATCACCCACAACCTTGGTGATGGTGTACGACCCATAAAAAAGTGGGAGAAGATTCTGATGGGGTCCTATAAGGCACTCTTTCTCCAAGTGCAACCAAACTTTGTCGCCCACCTGAAACTTATGTGGCACCCGGTGTTGATCACGGCGTTGCCTGTACTTGTCATTGGACTTCTGTAGGATATCCTGAACCTGTTGACGGATGTGTTGGATCCTTTCAATGAATTGAGTGGCTTTTTCAACTTTAGTTGGAGAAGGAGATGAGTCGGTCGAGGTGACTATTGGGTTGAGGAAAATGTATAAATATCCTCCTTATTACTATGAATTGTGATATATTCTTTGTTGACTTTTCTATTAATTTGTAGTTAGGGAAGGAAATGGTTAAAAAGTCTTTAGGAAATATTATTGAATGATATTAGATATTTTCTAAACTTTGGTTTGAATTGTTTCAATTTTGTACAAAAATGGACAATTGTTGTTAACTAAATATAATTAAGAAGATCATGAAGATGCACAGACCATTGAAGATCGAAGAAATCAGACACAAAATGGTTCAAAGGAAGATTGAATTTTTATCTTGCAATCTTCATAAATAGTAAAATCAATCCCGAGGATCTTTCAATCCTCAGGATAGCTTAATTTACTTGTCTCATTGTAATATATAAAGGATAGTGAAAGATAGAGAGATACCCAAGAATTTAACCAAGCATTCATATCTCTTAATTGTTGACATTCTGTACAAGCAACCCATTGTAAATGATTTATTAGTTATGGAATTAATGAAAGCTTCAAGTGTTTTGATCACTTCTGCATACTAAGTTTTTCATAGCAGTGTCTTCTGAAGACCTTGGGCCCAGTCGACAGGAGATAGTGTCTCATCTCTAATGTGTTGATTTTTTTATGAATTTAAGATAAACTTGTTAATGTGTTGATTCTTTTATGAATTGGTTATGTTGTTCATTTGTAGAGAATAGATGTTCCATTTAAAGATTATCGATTGTTGTTCCATTTCCATTTGTTGCTAATTTATCGCCTGTGGATTCCTTTCATTTAAATTCCCATTTTTTGTTCCTTTCGTTAAATTCGTATTTGTTGTTCCTTTCATTAACTTCGCATTTTTTGTTCCTTCTTAAATATTCAGTAGATCGATGTTCCTTCCCAGTAGATTAATTAATCATTGAGAGATTGATTCATTAAGTGTTTTCGTAGATTGAATTATTGTTTCTTAGACAAATGAATTCAGTAAATTGATTGATGCTTTGATTTATGGTGTGTTATTGTTCATATTACAATTATGTTGAGTGAGTTATTAGTTCCAGAGTTTTTAATGAATGCATGAAGAAATTGATTATTGTAGTAATTTAGATAGACTCAGATTTATTGTAACTAAATAATATACATGATTTAAACCTCTACGACTATCTGCATAGACTTTGATGACATTCTTCAGAGAAAAGATGAATCCTCGGTTGATAAATTAATGTTAGACTAAGGTTGTTTTTAGGACATATTTAGATAACAATAGTGACCGCAAGGGGTAGTGCAACATTTATGAGACCCAATGGTTGCAATCCCAACCCCACCTGAAAGGGGTTGTGGCTGGTTGAGCTATGTAGGGCTCGGTTGTAGATATGATGAACATAGGGGATACTCTCATCCCATGTGTGAGGGTTCTTGGAATTATACATGCGCATGATATGCATGATCATTCAATTTACGACCTTGGTTTGACCATCTATCTGGGGGTGAAAGGCCATGGATTTGGTGAGATTGGTGTCCAAAAGTGACCAGAGGATTGAATAGAATGTGTTGAGAAATCAGCTATCCTGATCTGAGAAAACAGTTTGTGGGATTACAAAATGTACCCATACTCGTTCAAAGAAGATCTTGGCAGTGGCCTCTGCTGTGATGCTCTTCTTGTAGGAAGCCATAATTGTCATCTTAGAAAAGCGATCCGCAACCAAAAAAACACAATCTTTTCCCCGCTTGGTGGACGGGAGGCCCGACATGTATTCCATTGAGATTGATTCTAATGGTTTGTTAGGAGTAGGAAAAGGGGTGTACAGACGATGTTTCTTAGTGGCCGGTTTGACAATTACATAAGAAGTGGAGGACCTGATATACTTGTTGAGCTCCTGTCGAAGTTTCGGCCAGTAGAAATGTTTCTGCAACATTTCCACTGTCTTTTTGGTGCTGAAGTGTCATGCCACTAGACTGTAGTGGGATTTCTATATTATCTTCTCTCGCTCACTTAATGGAATGTAGATATGGACCAAACAACACAACAACCTATCATAAAGATGGAAATTAGTGACAATTGTGTTTGCACCCAACATTTGGTAGGTGGTGGCAAAGTTCGGGTCTCATGGTCACAAGAGTCTAGCACCGTGGGGTCATCCAGAAGGTCTCATGGTCAGAAGAGTCTAGCACCGTGGGGAGTGTCATGACTAGTGGTCTACTGAGGCAATCAACAACGCAGTTGGTGCTTCCCATTTTATAATTGAAGTTGAGGTGGAATTGTTGCAGGTACGTGGACCACTTCTGATGGAAGTCATTCTGCAATTTTTCTTATGTCTACATGAACTGCAATGGCTTATGATCAGTGTGCATGATTGTCTTATTGGCATGTTTACAGGTATAATGTGCTTGTCATTGATGGAAAGAACAATAGATGTTGGCAGATTTACAGGCAGAGTGTGCATGGCAAGAACAACAGTGAATAAACAAAAGAGCAAGCTTGAGAAGCTTAGGAGGAATAGCGTGGAGTTGCGTGGAGGATAGCATTCTCAGGAACTTAGATGAACCACATAAATCCTTGGAGGGATAAATGTCGATAGTCGTGTGTTGCTAGATTCATACAAGCCGCAAGAAGGATAAGCCCAAGATTCAATCAACACTCCAAAGATACAAAGGAATCATGGCCTTCCATTGAGGCAGGACACGTGGCGAGAGATCAACATTTCACTGAAAAGCGATTTGGGAAATTCAAAGGCAAAGTTGCAAGAACTCATGAAGTCACGAAACGCGAAATCATGATTTGATCTCAATCATTGGTTGGCTGGAGAGATATGACCATTAGATCATGGAAGACCACGTCAACAAGGACAGGTGGCAGACTACGTCAGTAAGGACACGTGGAACGATCATACAATGACAAGTGTCAAGTTGATTCAGCATTTCAGGTACGTGGAAATCACAAATTTGAGTGATACGTGGAAGCTTCTCGGCTCATGACACGTCATTGAGTGATGCAAGAGTTACGTCACTCCGAGATTTTTGCTTCGAGAGTTTTACCATCAACACTCCCCCAAAGTCCCGAAGGCTGAAGTCCCGAGGCAGAGGATAGCCATCGGATCACCGAGAAATATCGACCGTTGATATGATATGAAGCATTTCATAGTTTCACAAGTTGAGAGATTCGAAGCAACTCACAGCAGGAAATCGCGAAACACGAAATCGTGATTTAATCACAGCCATCGATCAGAGGGATAGACCTCGACCGTTGATCTGATATGAAGCCATTTGGGATTTTTGCGTATCAGGAGTTTGGAGAAAACTCGCTACAGAATCTTCAAAATGTGAATTCGCAAAGTTGATCTGATTTGTTGATTGCAACGGAATCGAGGACCGTAGATATGGTCTCTAGGAATTCGTTGATTCAGGGATCGAGAATTTGGAGAATATAGGTGAGCGAATTCACAAAGTTCTCAATGTCCCGAAGTGAAAAATCACGAAGTGCCTATTGGCGTAGACGATAATCATCGTTGGTGGTCACATGAAGGAAGGAGCTTGCAAGTTTCTAGGCTTCATTTTGTGATCGGGAGTTGGAAGAGTTAGAGTGACTCACAACAAAAATCGTGAAACACAAAATTGCGAAGCGCCTTTTGATTAGGCTTGTGGTCATAGCCAGTGGTCACATCAACAAAAGAGAAGGAAGGAGCTAGCAGTGCTAGCTTCCATTTCAGAGTTTCGTGAATTGGGAAAACCAAGGTGACTCACTATTGATCACCCGAAATGAGAAATCATGAAATGACTATTGGCTAGGCATATGGTCACCACCGATGGTCACATGAAGGAAGAGGCTATAAGTCAAAGTAGCCATAATTGACTGGCTGTAATTTCTAGAACGCAGTGATGAAATTGGCTAGAGAACTAGAGGAGCTACAAGGTGATCACTAGAGGATCTGAAGAACTTCGAGGTAACTACCAGTGGAATGAAGACTGATCAGAGAGAAAATTGACATATGGAAAAGTGTCAAAGTCTGTAACTACAACAGAGAGGATAAATCTCGACTGTGACAGAGAAGATGAGGAGTCACACCGCTAGAGAAGGCAAAGAATCTTAGGATAAGCCAATGATGAGAAAAAGACTCAGTGTAACCTCCAAAGAAGACGATGGGTTGCATGGATGATCTGAAAAGGACTGGGTATGATAAATATGCATGAAATAGAGAGGAGAAGGTTGCTTCAGCAGTGAATTATTCATGCGAGGAAAAGCAGGCTGTGTGCAGCAACTGAAACACACAGAAGAGGCATAGCACATATAATAGAAATGCATATCTGAGAGAGAGATAGAAGAATCTGAGGTGCCCGTGTAGAGACAAAGCATAAGAACAGAAAGCTTAAAGAATAATGCGAGCAGGAAGACACTGATGCAGGCAGAGCATAACAGTGCAACATAACAATAATGAGACTGGTAAGCTATTGATAAAAACTATATCACTGTAATAAGTTTTAGTAATGAAGTTTTTCTAATCAGGGTGGAATGGAGGTGCTAGGGAGGACTATTTTCCTCTAAGTTTCAAGTGGGTGCTTGAACACAGGGAGTTGTAGCTTCCATCTGGTTGCAGCCAGAGAAACCAGGGTAGCAGGGTGGTGCAAGGGAGAACTGGTTCTCTGATATACAGGTTGGTGCCTGTGTGACTGGAATTTGGTTCTTCCATCCAGTTGGTGCTGGAACACTCAGGGAGTTGGTGCTTCCTTCTAGTGGGTGCTAGAGAAACTAGAGAGTTGGTTCTCTCAGCAAGTAGCAACTTGAAAAATAGAGGTGGTAGCCTCATTATGAGTTGGTGCTCATAAGAATGATAATGTACAGAAAATAATTATCATATCGAGAAGAAGAGGTTTTTCCCTTTATGGGTTTCCTCAAGAAATATCTGTCTTTGTGTATTTCATGTGTGCGATTGATGTTTGCTATTCTATTGCTTACTTCCCTGCATCATTGAGATCATCATTGAGTGTTCTATGAAGAGTTTAAAAATGGGTGTAATTGTTTAAGCATAGGGACAACTGATTCACCCTCCCTCTCATTTGTCCAACATGTCTCCTTCCCAAGAATGTAATGTCTTCACTAGCAACTGACTTTCACAATGGAGTACATTTCTTTTTCATAAGTAGGGTACTTACAAACAACATTTGATAGTGTCTCACTATGATAGGCCATGAGGTGGCTATGTTGAGTGAAAATGATGCCCACAACATAGTTTGAAGCATCTGTCTCGATTATCTGTCTCGATCTCAAAGGGATGATGTAGGTATGGTAGTGAAAGTATTGGGGCTAAGAACAAGCCCTGCTTTAAATATTTGAACGATTGTTTTTGGGACCGGCCCCACACAAATTTGTCCTTACCACCACCCCTGGTTACTTGGTTGAGGGACCATGCAATATGGGAGAATCTCAACATGAACCTGCGGTAGAAATTAGCAAAGCCCAAGAAGCTTCGAAGCTCAGTGAGTGTGGTTGGGGATGGCCAGTCATGGATGACTTGGATTTTTCCTGGATCCACATGTACACCATGTTAATTAACAATGCAGCCCAGGTAATGAACCCAAGTAATGAACCCTATCCATACCGAAGGAGCATTTTTCCAAGTTGGCGTAGAGTTGGTGCTACCGGAGGGTGTGTAGAACCTACTGAATATGTTGCAAGTGTTCTGCCCAAGTCTTGTTGTAAATGAGGATGTCATCCAAATACACCACTACAAAAGTATTGGTGAATGGTCACAGGATATAGTCCATGATCCTCATGAAAGTCGTTGGAGCATTTTTCAAACCAAGGGGCATGGCCAACCATTCAAAAAGACCTTCCTTTGACTTGAAGGCAATCTTCCATACATCTATTTGTTCTATCAGGACCTGGTGGTAGCCAAACTTCAGATCAATCTTACTGAAGTATTTGGCCCCCGTGAGATAATTAAGGAGGTCGTCGATTCAAAGATACCAGTTTCTAACTGTGATTTTATTCAAGGCTTGGTAATCAATGCAGAGTCACCAGGTTCCATCCTTCTTCTGTACTAGCACAATTGGTCTCCCGCAAGGTGATGAGATGGGATGGATGTGCCCCTTATGGAGCAGTTCCTGTATCTTCTGCTTGATCTCCTCATTCTCTAACAGAGAGTAGTGGTAGACTGGCCCATTGGGAAACAATGCGCTGGTGGTCAGATTAATGGGGTGCTTGACCTAACAGTGTATAGGTACCTCGATAGGTGAGGAGAAGATATCTGAGTATTCTTCCATGAATGTATCCACTTGCTTTTGTTGTGTGGAGAGGTCGGTCGTGAAGACCCTAGATGTGGCTGCGATCTTTCACTCATTCTAAGAGAAAATCACGAAGAAGATAAAATTTCCTGTCTAAGAGATGACCTTTCTGCATTGCGTGGTAAAGATCAAGGAAATATCACTAGGTGGGACTACCTCGGATATCCTGTACAATTTATTTTTCAAAGGAATAATAACACTGTGAGGCCTAGACTCATATACAACATGAAGTTTCCATAAATATGGTTGGCCCAAAAGAACATTACAAACTTTGAGAGGGGAAATATCACACAATACCTCGTCTTTGAAGGGATTGATGCTGTATGATAGGAGACATTGTTGGTTGACATGAATTCTCTTCCTTGGTGAAGCCATCTAATGGTGTATGGTTGCGGGTGCAGCATTGTTGGTAGGTCGATTCGCTTGACAACCTCTACTGAGATGAGGTTCTTCTTGCTACCACTATCAATGATGAAGTGCAGGGGAGTACCCTTCACCCACATTTGTGAATGATAAGGCACTCTCCTTCCTCTGGCTCATATGGTTCACCGGGCTGGAGCTTGGTGGTAGAGACGGTAGCAGTGGGTTCTGTGTCTATGATCTGTCTCCCCCTTTCTGGTTTTGACTCAGATTTGGAACCCGCATTTGATTCAGAGGCTCTCACCTCAGCCACCAGTGACTGCTTCGATCGAAAATCAATAGTGTTATGCTAGGGGCTCTTATGGAATTCGCACCACTTTCTGATATATTTCTTTGTCTTTCTGGTGTCCTTTGTTCTGTGGGTTGGGGCTGCCCTGTCCTGGCTTTTGCTGTGAGGGGTTCCCAGGCCCAAATTTTCGTGTATTTTATTTGAGCTTCTACTCGATTTTGAAAACATATCGGTAGTCCATGCCCAAGGGTGAGATGTACAGAAACTCCATTTATGTCTGGATCTATCTATGCATACCACCATGATACTTGAGCACCCAATGTCACTCAGAATATTTGATACCCAACTTGGTGCGCAAGGTGTGGAAGATATTTGTGAACTCGGGCACCGCTTGGTCTCTTTCCTGCCGCAACATGGTCCATTTTGTGTACAAGTCATCATAACTTCCAAAAAGGTAGTATTGTTCCTTAATAGCATCCCTGAAGGACTCCCAAGTGACTGCGACTGTAAATAATGAGGGTTCCTATGTTTCCTTTTTCTCACAAAAAGTTTCCCACCAATCTTTGACATGGGGGACGACTTTGAGGAGTGAAAAAGTAATATTTTCTCTATTAGAGAAGTTATGGACAGAGAAATACCCTTCTAGTAGATTAAACCATTTGTCTACCATATCTGCGTCTATCTAGCCTTCAAATATAGGATTATTGAAGTTGATTTATACCTTGAAGGGGGCAGCGCCTCCATTTGAGGAAGATGCATTGCCTGTTGGTAGCTGCCGAAGGATTTGCACAAAACTATCCATCATCTTGTTCCTCTGTTTTGTGAGGGATTCCTCGAGAAAAAAATTGAAGGGATATCCTGTCTCGTCATATTTCTTTTCTTCTTCCATAAGAGGTCATTTGGGCGTGCAAGATATTTTTTCCTCCAGAGAAACAAGCTCGAGACCCAATTCTTTGTACCCTGACCTCGTTGGGGACATGCATTAAGAACGATAAGGAGAAGACCACTCTGATACCACTGATCCAGAATATATTTGTAGAATGAAATGAATATAGATTATTGTCAAAAGATTCTTAACAAAAAATGATATACATTAAAATTGGTTTCTATTCAATAAGGAAATAAGCTGAAACTGTAAAATGCAGTGGAAACAAGCTTGCTAGAATGGTGGCGGCTTATCTCTGAGAAGAGATGTGATGACTGCGCTCATTCGCAAGAAGATGATTACAAATGAAGGCCTTTATACAATAAACAAGAATGTCAAAAACCCTAGACATCTAAAAACCTAACCCTAGGAGATGAAGCGCCAAAAGTCATGTGGGCCCTGTTTGGGTAAGTTAGTACATCAACTTGTCGGGGTCGTAACATTTTCATACAATCTTCGTTTTAGGTGCACAATATCCCATTAGAAAGTTCTATCTGAGGACTACACATTTTATTGTTTTCTATTAAAGGTCATTATGATTGTGTCGAGCCCTAAAAATTGTTGTTTAGGGCCTCAAAATGGCCCTGCAAGTCAGGGACCCGAAAATTAGGGAAAAAACTGCCAAATTGGAAAACTGCCAAAATGAGCCAGTTGGAATAGGTGGGAGGCCACTGACATCCATATGGATCAAATAGGGTCTATATAAATAAGTATGCATCAGATGGAAGTGTTGAAATACACAAGGCCTGATTAGTTTCCAAAGGATTTTCCCAAGTTGAATGACTTGACTATAATGAAACCTTTGCCCCTATAGCCAAAAAGAATTTCATCTGTCTTGTTCTTTCCCTTGCCGCATCACATAAATGGGAGGTCCATCAGGTGGATTTTAAATATATCGTCTTGCATGGAGATTTGCAAGAATAAATATACATGGAAAAATTTCCTGGCTATGTCCAGAATGACTCTAACCTTGTTTGTCTCCTTAAGAAATATCTTTATGGTCTTAAGCAAGCTCCCCGAGCTTGGTATGCCAAAATGGACAAATTTCTTATTGACATTAGATTCTATAGATTTCATTATGATCCTAATGTCTATACCAAGAAAGTAGAAAGTCATCTCATAGTCCTTTTCCTTTATCTTGATGACCTTATCCTTACTAGTAGTGACTCAAAACTTTTAAACCATGTGAAAACCAGCCTTAAGAAGAAATTTGAACTGACAGACTTAGGATTTTTTCACTATTTCCTTGGCCTCCAAGTTTTTCAAACCAATGAAGGAATTTTTCTTTCCCAGTATAAGTATGCTTGTGACCTTCTTCATCGCTTTCACATGGAATATTGTAAACCAACCCCTTCTCCCTTCTAGTCTGGAGTCAAGCTTGCTGCCACCTATAATTCTCCAGAAAGTTGATGCCACCTTGTATCGTAAATTAGTTGGTAGCCTATTATACTTGACTCATACCCATCCTGATCTTTCCTTTTTTGTTGGTCTTGTTTCCTGGTGTATGCAAACACCCCATGGAATCCATTGGAAAGCAACTAAAAGGATACTTCTTTATGTCCATGGTACAGTTCATTTCGGGAAACATTATAGTTCACGGGGGACTTGTTTATTGGTTGGTTTCACTGATTCATATTGGGTCGATGACCCTAATGATCAGAAGTCTATTGCAGGTTATGTTTTCAGTGTTGGTTCAGGATCTATCACTTGGGCCTGTATGAAACAACATGTTATTTCACTTTCTTCAGCAGAATCAGAGTATCGACCAGTGTGACAATCATAGTTCCATCAAGATCACCAAAGACCTAGTTCAACATCAGCGCAACAAACACATCGAGCTACACATGCACTTCATCAGAAAGATCATTCATGATCAAGTTAATGACATTCTATTTTTTCCTACAAAAGATCAAGTTGCAGACATTTTCACAAAGTCTCTTACAGAAGCGAAGTTTTCCAAACTTCGGTCTATGTTAGGAGTTCAGGAAGTTTTCATTAAAAGGGGATAGGCTCTAATTCCTCCTTCCTTCTCCTATTGTGTCACTATTGTAAATCCTTCAATCCTATCCCAAGTTTTTCTTAAGAGGGGATGTTAGAATATTTAGACACTCAGGAGTTAGTTAAGATCTACCTGGTCTAATGTGTCGTTAGGTAAAAGTGTATTTCTTAGTGTGTTTCTTTTACTATGCATTTGTAGTTAGGAAATATGATGGTCATGATATGTTCTCGACATAGAGTGATTCAATGGTTCATATTCTCATCGATCTTAACGACCATTGATCTGTGTCTTAACAACCAATTGTTCCATGATCTCTATTTAAAGAGCATGGAAGGTCATTTTTTGATGATTGATTGTGAGAAAACTCTCTTGTAAAATATATTTGTCATATTTTTCTTTTGCATTAATAAACTGCTCCAACTGGCCACGTTGGCTGGGGTCGTGGATGTTTCCCTATAGGGGTTTTACCACTTCAAAACATCAGTGTGTTTATATTTGGTCTGGTTGTGTGAGTGGTTATTGAAGGTGTTCGCCCTCTATTGGAATACATGTGTTGTCGAACAATTAGAACAGTTCATGATGGGAAAAAAACAAGACTTGGTAAAAGTAGGATCAACTCATACAATGATAGAATATGTCGAGACAAGAAGGAATATGAGCATGACGGATATTTAATCCACAAAATAAATTGATCAATAAATACTTGATAAAATAATAGCGAAGCCAAATCAGTTGATACTGTTAATTCAAAATTTAATATAGCAGACGGAGGAAGTGTTAAATACAAGTCATAATTCTGATTTGTGACAGGGAACTGGAACTGGAAAAGATTCAGTTAAACAAAGTAGATTCCATCCTCGAGGAGTCCACGCTATGGAAAATCTTCATCGACAAAGTGAAACTATTGAAATCCACTTGATCATTGTAATTGAACACTGTATCATAATCATTTTTGTAATCGTTTTAATATCCCAATCGAGAATTAGAATCGAAGAGCCATAATTGTTTGTTAATCATTTGAAAGTTACATAATTTGAATTGTATCTCTTCATATTCTATAAAAGAGATGAATGCAAATGAGGAAGGACTTTTGCACTTTGTATGGTAGGTTGTACTATTACTCCTAATGATAAAGAGAAAGAGGCATTTTTTGGATTTGTGATTGTGGTGATTGTATTTAGACTATTCTTAAAAGAATTTTTTTAATTTGAGTACCTCGTGTTCATGTGTATGAATTGTTTTTTCAATGTTCCTGTATGCTCAATTTGTCATAGTTTCATTTATTGAATGCAGTTATAATATGTTGTTTGCAATAACAACTATTTTATATTGTCTTCTTAATGATTTTATTATTCTTACACTCCATTTGAATTTATAAAATATTTCTAATTCAATAGGCTATTGTTCTTAACTACATTCAATCTCCTTTAGTTGGCTCCTGATTAGGATAGGGTTATTTTAGTTTAGGATTGCATCTTAGAATAACTATAGGTAATATCATTCTAGTTAGTTTTAGATTTTGATTCATCTGAGAACCTTTGGTTCTCAGATTCATATTTAGATAATAGATTTAGTTTGGAAACCATGCCAATATACTAGTCGGAAACACCACCCCAAACAAGATCGAGTCTAATGGGACTTGCCATTGGGCGTTCTCCCTTACCTAATTGAATGGGCCATTTTGGACTCGTCAACATGTATCGTCATCGAAATGAGGGGAAGTGCTTGGGGGTTTTCCTTGGGTTCCTCATTCATATTAATAAATTTCAACAACAATCATATTCTTTTGATAATTGTGTCTAATGATAGACCACATTGATTTGGTATAAAATACCAACTACAAAATGGATGAGACGATCCTAAAAGAACCCCAAAACAATGAGTTTAGGCATGTAGCCAAAGGATATACAAAAGAAGAAGGAAATGAATATGAGCATACATTTTATTCTACAACAAATATGGCTAATCATGATATTAACAAGTCAATTTGGAAAAAAGGTGTACTAGATGAATGTCAAAAGCATGTTCTCATATAGAGAAATTTATTTTATATGCAACTCAAGATCAAATAACTATCATATTCACAAATCTTTATGTATTGTAAAGTTTATAAGGTTCAAAACAATGTTTAGGTTCTTTCCCCATATGACCATCATAGGAGGGTGTTAAGAATAATAGTAATTTGGTTAATGTTTAGGAGCACATAGTGTTATATTCTATCATGTCTAATTCCAAAGTTTGTGTATGATAAAAATTAGTAAACTCTTGTAAGATAAAAATTAGTTTGTGAGTAGGTGTATGTAGAAGGTGAACTTGGAAGGTATTTGGATGTGTCCAAGTAACACCACGCTTATCATAAGAGAATATTATGGTTAGAGGGTTAATCTTATATTTAAAAAATAAATATCTTAGGTATTTTTCAAAAGTTGTTGTAACATTTTACTATAAATACTTCTTTTTGCAATGAAATTTTCATGGGAGTGTGAGAGTTCATGTAATGTGAATTTATATATATATGGTGTTTATACACTTGTTAATTTTTTTGACATATTTTTCTTTCACAAAGCATAAAATAATGAGGTGGTGCATAAGTAATCACATTGCCACAGTCACTACTGCAATCACTACTACAATTTATTCTTTCAATTAGCAAACATTGCCCGCAATCACTACTACAAAAAAAAATGCTTTAAACCACACTCAATTCTACATAATTTTAATTCTCAAACACATTATCCCTTCTATGAACTAACACTCATATTAGTAGGTTTTTCCCTCTCTCCAATGAACTTAGAGGTCAGCCAACGAGATTTTACCCCTCTCTCTCAAGAAGCTCTAAACATATATTTAAAAGAAAATAATTTGGAGCACGCCTCTAGTAATTGGCTCTGTCATGGGTGAATTCTTAGAAGTTGTTAGTGGAGACCTACTAAGTCATGGTGAAAACATTGGTGCTTATAAAAGGAGTTATATTTGAGCCCAAAGCATGGAGTTATGATGGGGACAACAACTTTATACTCTTCTGTGCCATTTTTATTTCCAGGTGGCATTATTATTTTCAGATCAAGAAACAAATTAGTTATGAGACACACTTTCACGTGCATGTCTCTCTCACATACACATTTCCCATCCCATGTCATGATTCTTGTGGTACTGCAACTGTAACAAATTGTAACATTATATTATGGACCAATTTAAATTCACCATTAGTTTGTTGATATAGTACTATGCTTTGCTTTAGCCTAAGTAAATATTAAAGAGAAAAAAAATAGTTCAAAAGTTACTTGGGAGCTTTCTCTCCTTGATAGAATGATGGAAAAATTAGTTATGAGACACACACTTTCACGTGCATGTCACATACACATTTCCCATCCCATGTCATGATGCTTGTGGTACTACAATTGTAACAAATTGTAACATTATATTATGGACCAATTTAAATTCACCATTAGTTTGTGGATATAGTAATATGCTTTGCTTTAGCCTAAGTAAATATTAAAGAGAAAACAAATAGTTCAAAAGTTAATTGTTAATTGGGAGCTTTTTCTCCTTGTTAGAATGATGGATGTAGCAGACCAAAATGAACCAAAGACGGATAATTAACAATGTTGTAGAAATGATGAATATGGCATATCAAAATGAACCAAATATGGATAAATAACAATGTTGTAACTTTTAAGCCTATCAACCACATTTGACAATGTATGGAAGTCAACATTTTGTTAAAGAAATCTACCCTAGCTAACATATAGCTATATTTTTTTAGTATTCTTTGCAATCCTCAAGAATACTCTTCCACATATAACATGGTGTAGATGCTTAATTATCCATTCCTTGGGTAGAAAATGTTGAACATGTATAACTAAAGACAAAATTGTCTACTAAATTTGTATTTTTAACCAACAAATATATTTCTAAAAATTAGTGAGCATCTTGTTTACCAAAAACATATATTAATACAAAGAAACACGTTTTTAAAATCCACAATATTATTTGTTAACCATTAAGTACACATTGTGTCCAAGCAATATAACCACCTAACACCTAGATAATAATGTGTTATAGAATTTGTCACTACAAACTCAATTGCAATGTTATTATAACCTTAATAATTTAGATTAGTAACATGCAATTTATATTAGTAGCATGCAAGTCCTTATTTAGTTGAGTTATTTCAAATGTAACATCCATATGCAATTTATATTAGTAGCATGCAAGTCCTTATTTAGTTGAGTTATTTCAAATGTAACATCCATTTAAAATGGCACAATAACTTTCAAATAACTTGAAAGAACTACAAATAATTATATTTTGTTTCTTCTCTAAAATTTGAAGGTTGCATAATCATTATTTCCTCATTAATATCTTTCATAATTGTTTTCCCCCATATATAAAAGAGTCTCCAATTGTAGTATAGCACATCAATTCATAATACAAGAAGAAATAGTATTATATCTCTGGGTAGTAACACCTTTATGCATTTCTATAATTGATATAATTTTTTTCATAAAAAATGGAATTAACTTAACCTTCACCAACTTGTCCAATGCCTTATTTCCATTGATTATACATACTTATTTCCTAACTAATTGCCTTCATGTTGGTCCATAAGATGGAGTACTCAAATCCGTTAGTAGGTTAATGAGTTTGCATCAAAGTAGTATAGGTTCTAATGCCTCCTTCCTTCTCCTATTGTGTCACCTTTGTAAATCCTTTAATCATATCCCAAGTTGTTCTTAAGGAGGGATATTAGGATATTTCGACAATTAGGAGTAACTTAATATCAACTTGGTCTAATGTGTCATGAGGTTATAGTTTGTTTATTTAGTATGCATTAGCATGCATTTGTAATTTGACGGTCACAATATGTTCCTGACATAGATTGATATGATGGTTAAGATTCGCCTCGATCTTAATGGCTACATTGATTTGTGGCTTAACACTTGATTGGTCCATGATATTTATTTAAAAAGCATGGAGGGTCATTTTTCGATGATCGTTTGTGAAAAAATATCTGTAATACTTTTTCTTTTGCATTAATAAATAGCCTCAAGTGGCCATGTTGGATGGGGCCATGGATGTTTCCCCACAGGGGTTTTACCATGTAAAAGCATTGGTGTGTTGATCTTTGATCTGGTTGTGTGAGTGGTTACTGAAGGTGTTCTTCCTTTTTTGGAATACATGTGTTGTCGTACATGGTATTAGAGCACATTTGAAGACCCACTCCCATTGTATATCAAGATCTTGAAGTCATGTTGCAACATCTCTGGTTTTTGTTATTTCTATACATTTCTGGGATGAGAGGATTGTTCTATTGCATATGAAGCGCTCATTTAAATTAGGAACATTTTTTATTTCACTCAAAAATATTTTTTTTGCCTAAGATACAACCATTTCAATCAGATCTAAAGGTATAAACCTGAATACACCATTTTTAAAATTTTTACAGAGATAATATTTTGGTTTTCTGTTTTTGGTTTCTAGGTTGATACTCTTTCCAATCTGCATATTCTCTTTTCCCCACATTCTGTGTGATCTCGAAAAAAAAAAACCAGAGCATAATTTTTTTTCTTGTCTGTGTATGCTCTTTGTCATGTACTTTGTGTGATCTCAACAAATCAAAAATAGAGAGAAAACTTGCATTTTCCAGGTAATCTAACTAAGATCTAACCCTTGTTGCCGTCGAGAAGAAATTTGTTTTCCTCGTTTGCCATATTTAACAACAACAACAACCCCTGTGCTCCTTCTTAATATTATAATGTGTTTTGCACTAGCTCACTTGGTTAAAAGTTGTTTTACTTAGTAAGAGGTGTTGAGTTCAAGTCTCTTTTTTGTTAATTTTTTGAAATTTTTCATGCATCGATTGTAAAGTGCATTTCACTTAATTTATAAAAGTGAATCACTATAATTAGCTTTAATATTCCTTTTAGTTACTTCTTTTGCATGCAACTTTAAATTATAAAGTAACTCCATTGTAAAAGTGATTCTCACTTATTCTATAAAAGTGGGTCACTTCATAAACAACTTATTTGTAAAAGTGAGGTTATAAGCAAGTTAGTGAAGGAGGGGCATCACCACATAGACCAACTTCTACTTGCCACGTGGCTCCTTAGCTATCGTTTATGTTTTTTTTCAAAAGGGCCTAACTTTCAAATCTGAAGTCTGTTTTCATTGCCGTTTTTTTTAAACAACATATTTTTTTCAAGAGATTTTCATCTAGACCATCAATTTTAGATTTTAAATCCATATTATTTGCATATTTAATACAATCTCTCCCAATGATTTTTTTCCTACCAGTACCAACTACTTCTCATGGAAATACCATATGGAGGATGTACTAAGAAGTAGCTGTTTGCACTGGATTACCTTGGGAAAATAATAATCCCACACTGATGCCAATAAGAAATCCCAATGGGATAATAAGAATGAAAAATCACATGGAGTAATTGGAATGTCCATCTCTTCTGATTTAAGGTTTCACCTTCAAGGAATTGATGACCCAAATAAATCTTTGGAAAAACTTGAAGGTATGTTTTGTAAACAAAATATTATTCGATCCCACCAGATAGAAAATTAGTTAATGACTTTAAGTCCCAATGATTTTCCTTGCATTGAAGATTATTTATCTAAGTTCAAAACACTTAGAATTTTATGTATACACTACAAAATAGATCTAAAGGAAGATCAATGCATCTATATATTCTTTCTATGCTTGGTAGTGCATATTTTATGTTCGTATCTACCTTTTATGCCACCAGAAAATATCTAGGGAGTGTTACCAAAATTCCTCTCTTGAGTCTTTTTGTGGTGCTTTGATTAGAGAAAAATATAAGCTTGTGAAAATTAGAGTGATTATCACTTCCAGTACATCCAACAAAGCCTTAGTGGCCCAACAAAAATATAAATCCAAGAATCCCAAGAAGCAACATCCTCACCACAACAACAAGAAAAGCAAGGGTCCCAAACCCTCTCTGACAACTTCTAATCCTAATGGTGACAAATGAGAAAAGTCCAAAAGTAAGAAGACTAATAGACATTGCAATAGATAATCTTATCATACGGCTAAGGATAAAGCCATCTTTTCTTCTCTAAATGAATGTAACACCAAAAAAATATTTGTTGGTGATGACATATCTCTTAATGTTGTAGGGTCTGGAATAGTTCAGGTAGATAATGGTCATTTCAATGATGTATGTTCCTAGTATTTCCTACAACCTTCTATCAATGTACTAGATCACTCATTCAGGTGAAGGTAAAACCGTAGAGTTTTAACCTCACCAAGTTCTAATCAAGGATTTAAAATATCCTGAGCATGTCATTGCAACTTTGGGTCATCATATTTTCCATTAGTTTTTGTTGCTCATAGCGATGACTTGAGAAAACTTTGGCATGAGCAGTTTGGTCATCTAAACTATTGCTCATTGTAGAAACTGTTGGATTACTGAGAGGGGGGGTGAATCAGTAATAGAGCAATTTAATCCTTTTTAACCATATAATCCAAGTGTTATATCAATGTAGCATTATCATCCAATAAATGCAGAGTAAATAAGCAATGAACAAATGAACAATCATACACATATACAGTACACCAGTGTTTTACATGGAAACCGAAAGCAGGAGAAAACCATTGAATGCTTTTTCTTATATGTATTGAAGAATTACATTCATTGGAAGCACCAACTTCCTTTGTTTTCTAGTTGCAACTAGAATGAGGCTCCAACCCCCTTGTTTCTTAGGCTACAACCTGAAGGAATATCCAACTCCCTCATTATTTGGCTACAACTAGAAGGAGGCTACAACCCCCTATGTTCTCCGGCTACAACCAGTAGGTGGCTACAACCACCTTGCATTGCCCCATTCAACCACCCTGAAGTAGAAGTAGAATGATGAAACCACTGTCACACTATCACTGTGAGATATATTTCTTTAAACCTGTACCAATAAACTTGAACCATGCATCAACCTGTACCTCAACCTGTAATCAACCTGTACCATAAACAAGTGCATCAACCATGCACCAACCTGTACCAAGCAACCTGTAATCAACCTGTACCATGTAACAAGTATGTACTAATCATGTGTCAAATACTCATCAGTTATGACTCATTAATATGTACCAACATCATCAACTATACACCTCATGTATGTGCCAACTCATCAACTACTTGTCTCAACCATGTACCCAACATGTACCTTAACCAAAAGCCCTCATCAATTTCATCATCAAAATATGATTTGTAAATATGTAATAGACCTGGTGTATATGATCACATACCTCCAAACCTTCCTTAATTTTCACAACAAGAGACTATCATTTTCATCAAACTTTTCATTAGTCTCACATGACTAGTTTTGGATTAGTCAACAACCCTAACTTGAAATAATCATAACTATGTACCTATACTGAATAAATATCTAAAAATAGTATACAATTTTCTTCAGTGTGTTTTATGCAATTGCTCCAGGTGTCACTACTTGGAACCTCTCATAAAAGGAGTTATAGAAAAAATGGCATACCTTGCTGAATTTTGGCTTATTCTAGAGAGAGACCTTGTAGAGAGTGCCCCACACAGAATATTTGTTGAATGGATCTGAAAATGTTACAAAGAATGATACAAACTATACTCTAACCAACACATTTAGTATTACTGAATTTGGATTTGTTATGAAGAAGTTATGACATTTTTACCCGAAACACCTGTTTCAGACTAGTTTTAGGATTAGCCACAAACCCTATTTTCCACGGACTGTAACTTCAAAAATACAACGACCCACAAGCTAAAATTTTTACCAAAGATACTTGGATATGTTTCCTCAATGTCCTATCAAATTCATAGTTTGAATCATTCTATAAAAAAAATTATTGCAAAAATGGTGAGATGGCCTGTAAATAACATACCTTAGAAAGCATCATCAAAAGAATTTATCCCTCCTTAAATTTTGGCCTTATTTTATTCACCTTCCCTCTAAAATTTGGCTTATATATCCTTTGGTTACCTCAGTCACCTATATATATTCAATATTCTCAAGTGTCATGTAAAATTAGAGAGCCTTGCCTCTTATTTATACTCTCCAAGTAGTTTCCTTAAAAGGATCTTATAGGTCACTTAACCCACTTCTAGGTCACTTAACCTATTTCTAGGTCACTTAACCCATTTCTAGGTCACTCAACTTATTTCTAGTTCACCTAACCTGTTTCTAGGTCACTTAACCCATTTCTAGGTCACTTAACCTATTTTCCTCATTTTTAGTGTTAACCACTTTCCATAATTAGAAATTTCTCCATTTCTTTATCATTTAAATATTCCTCCTTGACTTTGTCACCTCACTTTATAATCTTCTTTGATTTTGTCACTTCACTTTATTATTTAAATAATCCTCCTTGACTTTGTCACTTTTCTTTACCATTTAAATAATAATTTATTCTTTGCAAGCTCTTTGACTTCTTTGACCTTTTGGGGCTTCAAGCCTACATATGAGGGTCCTCCAACTTCATAAGGCCATAACTCTCAAACCGTGAGGAGTTATGTGACGTTCCACATACCATCAGAAATGACATGACATGTACTATTCATATAGAATAGTATTACCTGCAAATATATCAAAACACATACCATTATACATGAAACAACCTTGGGTCCATTACCCAAACCGTTGTGCTACTGGAATTCACTACTGGACTTTCTTCAAGGGTTGACATCAATGAAAACCAACGTTAATAAACAATCTCCCCCTTTGACATTTATGGAAACACTCTGATGCAATACTGAAATCATTTCATGCAATACTAAATTCATATCACTCATGCTCCCCCTGGAACCATGCATCTGTCCTCTACATCTCTGTGACCATTTCTCCCCCAAGCATCATGCCTTTGTCCTTTGCATATGATAAATATCTCTCCCTTTGCCATCAATGGAAATGGTATCTTTCCATCCGTGGTTGCTCCCCCTGACTGAACTGTCCTCTTTATGGTGCTTCCTCATGTACATTTAATACATATAAGATAATCATTCAAAAGCATTCATTTTGGAGTAGAAATAACTCCGAGTCTTTGGTGAAGATACTCAAAGGCTTCCCATGGAAGTGGTTTTGTAAAGATGTCTTCCACTTGTTATTTTGTGCCCACATACTCAACTCTAATGTTATTTTTTGCAAATCATTCCTGTAGAAAGTGATACTTGATTGGAATGTGCTTCGTCTTGGAGTGCATCACCAGGTTCTTTGAGATACTGATGGCGCTTGTATTATCACAATCGATTGGAATGGGCTCATCATACTCAACTTGTATATCTATCAAAGTTTTTTTCATCTAAAGAACCCGTGTACAACATGTTGTTGTTGCAATATACTCTGCCTCGGCTGTAGATAGAAATATTGATTATTATTTCTTGCTTAGCTATGATACTAAACACTCACTCAAGTAGAACGTTGCTCCATTGGTGCTTCGTCGGTCATCAATACAACCTTCCCAATCTGCATATGTGTAGGTAATAAGAGATAGATCCTTTCCTTTTGGATACCATAATCCAAACTCTTATGTTCCTTTGAGATATCTGAAAATTCTCTTCATTGCTAATACATGTGATTCCTTTGGTGCCACTTGAAATCACGCCACCTGTCCAATTGCCTGCATTACATTTGGTCTGGATGTTGTCACATATAGTAGGCTTCCAATCATTGACCTATATTTCTTCTAATTTGTAGACTTTGAATCATCATCTTTGCTTAACTTGCAACTGGTTTGCATAAGAGTGATAATGGGTTTGCAATCTTCCATTCCGAACCTATTTAACATTTATCTAATATACTTGGTTTGAGAAATAAAAATTCCTTGGTTGCTTTGATGTATCTGAAGTCCCAGAAAGAAGGATAGTTCTCTAAGTAATGACATTTCAAATTCATTCTGCATATCCTTTGCAAATTTCCGGCTTAATCTGTCATCATCACTACCAAAAATAATATCATCAACATAAAATTCAATTAATAAAATGTCACCTTGACTTAACTTGATGTAGAGGTTGTTGTCTACACTTCCTTTTTGAACCCTTCCTGCTGTAGATATTTATCTAGTCTAGAGTACCATGCTCTAGGAGCCTGTTTTAGGGCCTTCTTTAATTTGCACACATATTCTACATTCTCTGACAACTAAAATCCTTCTTGTTGTTCAATGTAGACTTCTTATTCAAGTTCCCCATTCATAGAAGTTGATTTTACGTCCATCTGATACACTTTAATATTTTTGGAGAATGCATAAGCTAAAATAAATTGGATTGCTTCCATTCTAGCAACTGGGGAAAATGTATCTTCAAAGCTGATTCCTTCAACCTGTGCATATCCTTTACATACCAATCTAGCTTTGTTCCTTGTAACCTGTCCATCTTCGTTCAATTTATTCCTGTATACCCACTTTGTGTCGATCACATTCTTATCCTTTGGTCTTGGAACCAATTCCCAAGTGTCATTTTTATCTATTTGATCCAATTCTTCATCCATGGCCTTGTTCCAAAATTCATCTTTGTTGAACTCTTCAAAATAGGTTGGTTCAATTGTATATGTGAGTGCTAGGTGTGTTTTTTCTGGTGAACGGATTCTTATTCTAGTCTCAACTCCTGCATCTTTGTTTCCGATAATCTGATCTGAAGGATGATTCTTCTGTACGCATCTGCTAGGTGTCTTTGGAGGAACTTGCTGAAATTTATCTTATGCTTCTGTCAAATTCTCTTCATCTTCCTCTTCTACTTTCTTTTCATCTTCTGCTTCTTCTTAGAAAAGTTGTTCCATTGATTCATTTTCTTCTTCCTTTTATTTTGGTTTTTCTGTTTCATCAATTGTTACATTGATGCTTTCTACAACTTTGTTCAATCTCATATTGTAACACTTGTATGCTTTCCTTGTACTTGAGTAACCAACAAGTACTCCTTTGTCCACATGAGAGTCAAAGTTTCCCATTTTTCCATCTTCTCTTTTGATGTAGCATTTGCTTCCAAAAAATTTGAAGTGCTTCACATTTTCTAGTCTTCCTATCCATAGCTCGTAGGGAGTTTTGTTAGTGTTGTTTATGAGCATTACTCTGTTTTGAATGTGAACTGTTGTATGCACTCATGTGTCCAAAATATATCTATCAATTTAGAATCTATTAGCATTGTTCGAGCCATTTCCTGTACTGTCATGTTCTTTCTTTCAACAACTCCATTCTATTGAGGTGTCCTATCAAAGGAGAAATGTCTTTTTATTCCATGACCATTGTAGTAGTGCATAAATTCCTTTGAAGTGAACTCTCCTCCCTTATCATATCTCAAGCATTTTATTTTTGAATCCATTTCATTTTCAACCATTTCCTTGTATATCTTGAAGTTTTCAAAAGCTTCTGGCTTATTCTTGAGAAATCAAACTGCAATCATTCTTGTATAATCATCAACTAATAACATAAAGTATTTCTCACCTTTTAAACCCTTTGTTGTAGTTGGTCCAACTAGATCAGTATGAACAATTTCCATTGTTCTTGTCGTTGAATATTCCTTTGATTTAAACCTGGTGTTTTTTTTCTTTCCTTGTTGACAATGCTTGCATAAAGTGTTGGTTGGTTTCATGATCCGGAGCATTTCTATGACTGCTTCTCTTTTGCTGACTTTGACAAGGTTATCAAAATGTATGTGACCCATTCTTCTGTGCTATAGCCAACTTTCATCTTCCTTTCCAAGACAACACTTTTCATTTCCAATTTCACTTAATACATATATGTTGCTTGAATTTCTCACAGTTGTAGCAATCAATTTTCCTGGACCTTCTTTTCTTATCTCGCACTTTTGTGAATCGAAAGTAACTTTATGACCTTGGTCACACATTTGACTCACACTTAGAAGAATATGTTTTATATCTTCTACTAGTAGAACATTTTTTGCCTTGGTATTCTTGTTCCCAATTCTAACTATGCATTTTCCAATGATTTTATCTGAATCATCATTTCCGAAGGAGACTGATCCATCTCTTTCCTTTCGTAATGTAAGAAACCTATCTCTATCACCTGTCATGTGTTTTGAACAACCACTATCAACATACCAACCACGTTTCTTCTGCTTATCTTGCAGAGCGAGTGTGCATTATTCATTGCTATAATGATCCTACTTTCTTATCCATGTCCTTTTCTGAGGTTTTTGTCTATGATTGTTGTTATTCTGTTGCAGTTCTCTAGGAGGGACTGTCATTCTGCAATCTTTGGCCATGTGTCCAAAATTGTTACATTTGTAACATTCCACTTCAGTGCTCAAAGATTCAAACCTGTTATAACTTCTTCTCTGTGTTTCACTAGGCCTTCTTGGATAAACCCTTTGTGTATGACTTTGAAAGTTGTTTGTGTTCCTTTTGTTAGCTCTGCAATTCACAACTTTATGTCCAAAATTATTACATGCATAGCATAAACCAAAAAAGATAGTTTGATACTTGGGAGTTGAAGATCTTCTGAAAGGAGGTACTCTTATAAATTATTTTTCTTCCTGAGGCCTATCTGTCGGTTATTGATTCTGAAATCTGAATCTTCTCGGTGGAGGAGTGTCCCTGTAATCTTCCTATCCCCCTTGATTTTTTTTGCATAGCTTTTTGGATGTGTTTCTTGCTTTGTTGTTTTGGAGCTTGATCCTTTTTCTATCTGATTGTATCTAAGTCCGAACTTGTCATGATGAGATTTTTGAATGATGATAATGTCATCCAAAACTTTTGAGCTATTCTGCATATTTTTCTTTTGAATATCCTTTCTTAATGTGACAATCTCTTCTTCCAAATTTCCAATGATCTTGTCTTTTTCTTCTAGTTGTTATTTGAGTGCTTCTTCAATTATTTTATCTTATTCTATTTGAACCTTCAAATTTGTGATCATTTGTTCTAGTTCTTGAGTATCTTCTTTATTGTCTAGTTCTTCTTGTAGTTTCTTGTTTTTCTACTTTTCTCTTCTAATAAATTCTATGGAACACATTAATTCCTCTCGGTAGTCAACTTCTGCCTCTTCAATTTCTTCTTCGACTTCTTCATATTCTTCTTCAACTTTTTCAAAGTCTTCTTTATCAGAGTCTTCTACTGCCATGAATATAACTCTTTCTGTATCATTGTCACTGACTTCATCTTCATCTGATGATGAGATGTCTTCTTTGGTGCATAAGTTTTTCTTGAAAACTTTCTTTGTGGTTATTTTTCCTTTATATGTTTGTTTTCCCTTTGAGTAACCTTCATCATTTCTCTTTTTCTTATAAGTAAATTTGTTAGCAAAATGACCACTACCATCACAATTAAAACAAAATAAAGGAAGCTTACCTCTATACCTACCATTGGTTCCCTTGTTCAGTCTTTTGACAAACTTGTCCACTTCTTCATCATCTTCCGATACGTCACTGCCGTTGCTATGTTATTCTTTTTGCCTTCCCTTTTGATTTGACTTTTTGGATTCTTTGAAGGCTTCTTCTTTTATATCTGGATTTTCTTGTTCAATTCTCAATTCATATGTTGTGAAGATTCCATGTAATTCGTTCATGTTGATTGAGTTTAGATCTGATCTTTCTTCTAGTGATGATTTCTTAGGGTCAAAACTCATAGGAAGAGATCTTAATACTTTTTGAACAATTACAGATTCTTTGATTTCTTCTCCCAATCATATGATTGCATTTACTATTTCATCAACTCGTAAAAAGTAAGCTACAATATTCTCATCTTCCTTCATCTTAAGTTGTTCTAACTGATCTCTGTAAGTTTGAAGCTTTACTGCTTTGAATTTTGAATCTCCTTCGTAAATATTTTGAAGTTTGTCCCAAATTTCTTTAGAGGATTTACAATGTGCAACTTTGGTGAATATAGTTTCACTAAGACCATTCAGAAGTGTATTTTTGTCTTTGGAATTATTATTATTTTTTTCTTTGTATTTGGAAGTGTATTTTTGTCTTTGGATTTACAATGTGCAACTTTGGTGGATATAGTTTCACTAAGACCATTCAGAAGTGTATTTTTTCTTTGGAATTATTCTGACCGAGTTTCATTACTTTGTCATTTGTTGGCGTAACTACTGGTGTTGTGTATCCATCTACAATTGATTGCCAAATTTCAAATCCCTATGCATGTATATATGTTTTCATCCTTATGCTCCAAAATGTATACTTATGTCCATTGAACTGTGGTATTCCATTTTTATACAGGTTGTTGCTCTCCATGATCTACCTTTCAGTGGTTAAACTAATTTCTGAAGGAACTTGCTATGATACCAATTGTTGGATTAATAAGAGGGGGGGGGGGTGTGAATCAGTAATAGAGAAATTTAATCCTTTTTAACCATATAATCCAAGTATTATATCAATGTAGCATTATCATCCAATAACTGCAGAGTAAATAAGAAATGAAAAAATGAATAATCATACACAGTACACTAGTTTTTTACGTGGAAACCCAAAGCGGGAGAAAACCACAGAACGCTTTTTCTTATATGTCTTAAAGAATTACATTCATTGGAAGCACCAAATTCCTTTGTTTTCTAGCTGCAACTAGAAGGAGGCTCCAACCCCCTTGTTTCTCAGGCTACAACTTGAAGGAAGCTCCAACTCCCCTATTCTCTGGCTACAACTAGAAGGATGCTACAAACCCCTATGTTCTCTGGCTACAACTAGAAGGTGGCTACAACCACCTGTCCTTGCCTCTTCTAACCAACCTGAAGTAGAAGTAGAATAATGGAACCATTGTCACATGATCATTGTGATATATACTGTTGTAAACCTGTACCAATAAACCTGAACCATGCATCAACCATGCATCAACATGTACCTCAACCTGTAATCAACTTGTACCATAAACAAGTGCATCAACCATGCACCAACCTGTACCAAACAACTTGTAATCAACATGTACCTTAAACAAGTGCATTCAACCATGTACCAAGTATGTACCAATCATGTGTCAACTACTCATCAATTATCACTCATCAACATGTACCAACATCATCAACTATACACCTCATGTATGTGCCAACTCATCAACTACTTGTCTCAACCATGTACCCAACATGTACCTTAACCAAAAGCCCTCATCAATTTCATCATCCAAATATGATTTTTAACTCTGTAATAGACCTAGTGTATATGATCACATACCTACAAACATTCCTTAACTTTCACAACAAGAGACTAGCATTTTCATGAAACTTTTCTTTAGTCTCACATGACTAGTTTTGGATTAGTCAACAACCCTAACTTGAAATAATCATAACTATGTACCTGTAATGAATAAAGATCTAAAAATAGTACACAATGTTCTTCAGTGTGTTTTATGAAATTCCTCCAGGTGTCACTACTTGGAACCTCTCAGAAAAGGAGTTATAGAAAAAATGGCATACCTTGCTGAATTCTGGCTTATTATAGAGAGCGAACTTGTAGAGCGTTCCCCACATGGAATATTTGTTTAATGGATCTGAAAATGTTACACAGAATACTAAAGACTGTACTCTAATCAAAACATTTTGTCTTACTGAATTTGGATTTGGTGTGAAGAAGTTATGGCGTTTTTACCCGAAACACTTGTTTTAGACTAGTTTCAGGACTAGCCACAAACTCTATTTTCCACGGAGTGTAACTCCAAAAATACAACCAAACAAAAGATGAAATTTTCACCACAGATACTTGGATATGTTTCCTCAATGGAATATCAATTTCACGGTCTGAGTCATTCTAGAAAAAAATTTATTGCGAAAATGGTGAGATGACCTGTAAATTTATAGCCTAAAAGTGAGAAGTGTATTTTTGTTGAATATTCTAAAGATGTCAAAGGTTGTAGACTTATTCAACCTCATTCCAATGAAATTATTATTAGAATATATGTTAAATTTGATTAAAATGTCTTGGCCTCAGAGCCTAATTCGACGTGTGTGCCATATTTTGTTCCTATTCTTATTTCTTCTTCTTCAGATGATGAAAGTGAGGATGAAAATCCACCTCCGCCTTCTCACCTTCCTCCAAATGAGTCCATTGAACATGAACCCACACTAACACCAATTCTTCCCAAATGGTTCCATTCAACATGAAAATAAATTGGTAATATTTCTAGTGATCCTTTGGATCAACATTGGACTCATTCATAGTTCCAATGAACCTCTTCTCTTTTGGATAAAGTTTCAGAGACTCGTGATCCATATACATTTGTAGAAGATTTAGGCCATCCAGATTGAGACACAACAATGAACAAAGAATATTGTTCCTTAGTGGAAAATTATACTTGGGATATTGTGCCTCTTTCAAAAGGAAGAAAACTTGTCAGATGTAAATGGGTGTATATAATTAAGTATGTGTTAGATGGAAGTGTTAGAAGACACAAGGCCCAATCAATTTCCAAAGGGTTCTCTCAAGTTGAAGGAATAAACTATAATGAAACCCTTTCCCTCATATCCAAAATGAATTCCATCCACCTTGTTCTATCCCTTTATTCTCACACAAATGGGCTTTCCATCATATGGATGTTAAATCTTCCTTCTTGCATGGGGATTTGCAAGAAGAAAACTACATGGAACAACCTACTGGCTATGTCTAGAATGACTCTAGCCTTGTTTTTCACCTTAATAAATCTCCTTATGGTCTTAAGAAATCTCCTCAAGATTGGTATGCCAAAATGGACAACTTTCTTCTTAACATCGACTTTTCTAGATGTCATTCTGACCTAAATGTCTATACCAAGAAAGTAGGAAGTGTTGATCAAAATTGGTCATCTACACTTTCTCGCTCCTGGTATAATAAAAACAAATTGACATCAAAATAAGAATATTTTTGAACAATTATAAATTCATTATGTATCCTTTAGTCTCAACTTAGTCACACATTTTTCAGAATCAAAAACCGACTTGGTATGCCTAAGATATTCACAATTTTGTTCAGAATTCCAACAGAGAGATTACAAAAAGAACTTTGAAAAGTGGCAAGAATAATTTGTCTAAGTATGGAGCACCTTTCCTCTTCATTTTCAAATTTTTGACTAAGTACTCTCCTCACTTAGTCATTTCTCTCACCTTTCATCTCCATCCATCTCCACACTTAACCATTTCTCTCTCTTATCCCTTCACCTCTCTTCATATTCTCACCCCGTACTTAGTCATTTTTCCATTTTATCATAATCTCATATCCTCTTCACTTCTCATACTTAGCCATTTCTCTACCTTCCATTCCTTACACTCCTCTCTCTTACTCTCCTTTCCATAACCATTTTTCCCTCTTTCACTCTACTCTCATACTTTTATTCCATACTTAATAATTTTTCCTTCTTCCACTCTACTCTCCTTCCTCGCTACTCTTCTTACTCTACTCTCTATACGTAACCATTTTCCTCATTACTCTCATGTGCCCTTAGTTATTTCTCTCATACTTAGTCTCATATTCCTTTCACTTCTCTTCTCATACTTAACCATTTTTCTCTTTTCTCTCTTCCTTACTCTCCTCTCCATAATTAACCATTTTTCTTTCTTACACTCTACTCTCTATACTACATATTCCATACTTATCTATTTCCAATTTCACATTCATATTCTCATTTTATTTTATTTTCCTTTTCCATATTTCACGTAACCCCAAGAATTCCTCAAAATATTTTAATATTATTTCTCTTGTCCTAAGTTTTATGGACATATATCTAAGATACACGTGACAACATACAACTTGTGACACATGGTAGATTTGTATTGGTAGATAATTGACCAACCACATAATGACACATGGAAACATTCAAATGGTTGACTCATCAGTGTTGACTGGGCATGGGTGGAGTATATTTTTGGTCAAAGTATTATTATTTAATCAATTTTCGAAAGGGAGGCCAAACCCTCTTAAGATCCATATTCTTCTTCTCTTTTCAAGTTTCTTATTAAGTGTCCATTACACTTAGGATTATATGTAATAAAAAATCTCATACTCCCATGCATGTGGGAAAACTTTTATGACCAAAAATTCGAATTTACAAAGGAGAAAAAATGAATTTGAGATCAAGGGCCCACACTTGCCCATGAACTTGATCGACGATGGTTGAGTCACGGTCTTGCAGAGGCCATAACTTGAGTTTCAGGAGATGACATAGTGCAAATTTTATAGAATTGGAAAGTTATTTCGATGAAGAAGATTTTGGTATAGGTTTCAAGGATTGAAAATGGCTATATTTTTCCTAGAAATTAAAAGAACATTCAATTTTTTTTTTATGAGTTTACTTGACAAGTTAACTTCACGAGGTCATATGTTGAGATCTGAGAGTCAGATTTGGATAAAATTTATATCATTATAAATATATGAAAATGAAGATCACATATGAATTGGTTTAAAGGATGAAAATTTAATTATCACTTCCATAAAATTAAAATAGTGTCCCCCTCTTTTAAAGGGAAATTAATTAATTTTTTGAAAATAAAATTTTATTTAAAACTTTTATTAAAAAAAGGGAAAATGACCCATTTGAAATATTTGGATGTTAATGATGTGAAATCATCAAAAAAACTTAAATGATGCATTAATTAAAGTTAATGTTTCAAGAAAATAATTGTACAAGAGAAATTCAAGAAGGAAAAAACCCTAACTATTCAAGTAGTTAGAAAACTTGATTTTTAAATAGAAGGAAGACTTCATCAAGGGTTCAATTTTCAGAGGGGCAAGGGAAGAGGATCAGAAGAAAAAATTACAACCATCAATATGAAGCAAATATTTTGATAAAAAAAAAGAGATCTCCATTTTTTCCACTCTTTCTCTTCTTCTACGCCATTTCTCATAGCTTTATGCTTGATTATCTGAATTGGGCACAAGGCTGAATTTTTGAGTGTTCTTCTTGTATTCTTCAAATGACTTTTCTTATATGATCATGGAGTATTTAAAACCATATGTATGACTATCATATATTTTTTAATAAAGAACATATTTCATGAATAAAACTCCACAAATAATTACTTCAGGGTCGATTTCGATTGTATCTTGTAACTCTGAGTTTTGAGTATAAGGTTTTGAAATTGACTTATCAAATTATATTTTTGATCTTGATAGTAATACTCTTTTGAAATTCTTTGAGATGATCAAATTATTCTCTTATATTTCTCATGAAGTATATATGGATGTATTTGTATGTGATTAATAAGATCGTATATTTGATGTTGAGCTCAAATATATTTTAATATTGAAACCCTCCTTCAATATTTTCTATTGTTAAAAGACTTCTTGTTGCACAAAAAGATTAGTTCAGGTTATTGAAGAACCATTGTATTGAATAAATTCAAGCAATAAAGATTTAGGGTTTGTTTCCTAAGCATTCTCCTAATCCAAGATATTCAAGATATATCTTTTATCCAAATAGGAGTACCACCTCTATAAAAACGTAGGGGGATTCATATCCTCATGAAGATTTTGTTTTGGTCTTAATAGATTCAAGCGTCAATAGGAAGCCATATTATAATACGTGTTCTTTATGTTAATGACCTTATCCTCACTCGTAGTGACCCTAAAATTTTAACCAATGTGAAATCCATCCTTAAAAAGAAATTTTAAATGGAAGACTTAGTCCATTTGCATTATTTCCTTGGCCTCCAAGTTTTGAAAACAAGGAAAAAAAAATATTTCCCATTCTAAGTATGCTTGTGACTTTCTTCTCCGCTTTCGCATAGACGATTCTAAACCAACCCCTTCCCCCTTCTAGTCTAGAGTCAAAGGTGTCACCACTTGTACTACTCTTGAAGTTGATGCCAATTTGTACCATCATTTAGTTGGTAGCCTCTTATATTTGACTCATACCCATCCTGATATTTTCTTTTTTATTGGTCATGTTGCTCAGTATATGAAAACACCCCATGAAATCCATTGGAAAGAAGATAAAATGTCACTTCAGTATGTTTTGGGTACAATTCAGTTTGAGATACATTATAGTTCAAAGGGGAATCCTTTTTTGGTTGTTTTCATTGATTTGGATTGGGCCAATGACCCTGAAGATCAAAATTATACTGCATGTTATGTTTTCAACGTTGGTTATATACTTGTCACATGGGATTGTAAGAAACAACAACGTATTTCCTCAGTAGAAATAGAGTACCGAGCAACAACTAATGAATGCTAAGAATCCTTGTGTCTTTGAGAGATCCTTTCAGAGTTTGGATTCAAGAAATAACATCCGACCACCCTCTGGTGCGACAATCAAAGTGTCATCAAGCTCACCAAAGATCTAGTTCAAAATTAGTACAACAAAGACATTGATCTACACATGCACTTCATTATAAATAGGATTCATGATCAAGTTATTGAAGTGGTCTTTTTTTGTACAAAATATCAAGTTGCAGACATTTTCACAAAGTATCTTACAAAAGTGAAGTTTTCCAAAATTTGATCTAGGTTAGGAGTTCATAAATTTTTCATTAAGGAGGAATAGGCTCTAATGAATCCTTCCCTCTCCTATTGTGTCACTTTTTTTATTCCTTCAATGTTATCCCAAGTTGTTCTTAAGGGGGGATGTTAGGATATTTAGACACTTGGACTTAGTTAAGATCAGCTTGGTCTAATGTGTCGTTAGGTTAAAGTGTGTTTCTTTATTATTCATTTGTAATCCGACGGTCATGATATGTTCCCAACATAGAGTGATATGATGGATCATATTATCCTCAATATTAATGGCTACATTGATTCATGTCTTAGCACTCGATTGGTCCATGATCTGTATTTAAATATCATGGAGAGTCATTTGTCGATGATCAATTGTGAGAAACATTGTGTAATATTTTTTTATTTTGCATTAGTAAATTCCTAAGTGGTCATGTTGATTGGGGTCGTGGATGTTTCCCCATAGGGGTTTTACCACATAAAAACATCAATGTGTTGATATTTAATATGGTTGTGTGAGTAGTTACTGAAGGTATTTATCCTCTGTTGGAATACATGTGTTTTCAAACAAGTAGACCAACTCAGTTGGATGGATTACTAGGCGTGGAGGAATAAAAAGAGTATGAATAAGACTTAGTAAATGATTAACAAATAAAAACATACACAACTTTTCATATAAAATTTTTCCTTTATTTTTCTTAGTCAGGTTTTCCAAGTCTAAAAATACTTGAGTTATTATCAAGTATTAGTTTGATTCATGATTTTTTGTCATTGCCAAGCTAAAATGAATCGACCTAATCTCAACATTGAGTTGGGTATGCTTTGCAAGGTTGAGTCACACTCAATGATTCCTGCTACTATGGTGTGCACATATTGTTTGGGCACCCATCACTTCCTTGATTTGTAAACCAATCAAGCTAATGAACATACAACCCTTAATGATTGAATTAATATATGAATCATTCTTTCTTCTCAAGCTATATTTGGCATTTGTAACTCCTAGATATATATTGATTCTTTCCACAATCCCATCTAGAGTTTCCCTTGATCTTCTCTTTTGGGAAGGTCTCAATGTTCATCTGCTTGGAGATATGTTGGCTAATATCGACTTGTTGTAACCCTTTAATGGGAGCCGTAGTGATCTTGGTGGATTACCTTCAAACACCTTATTTGCTCATCTTGTGACTAGACTTGGTCTTAGTTATGGTCCACACTAGTATGATCTATCACTAATGTTGTCTAATCTTGAGTTATGACTCCAATATTGACCCTTAAAAGTCATTTATTATACACTTTTAGAGGTTGATTGTGCACCACATTGGTGTTAATGGGTGACCCCTAGGGGTACCACACCTTGAATTATGTTTCACACCATAAGTGACCCTAACACCTATTAACAAAAAGGCCTAAGCCTTATTTATACTTATTTCACTTGAGAAAAATATTTCAATATTGATATTATCTTGAGATGTGATTATTATACCTAAATAATTATTTTATTATGGGTTATATTTTGTTATCATGTGTGATTATTATCGAACTAGGTTTATTGTGTTGATCACATATAATTAATTATGCCCTACCATTTCTAACATGGTATTAGACTAGGCGATACTACCGTATGTTGTGATTTTTGCATAAGGAGCGTAGCAATCTTGGCATGTAAAATAGGTCTATATATATTGATTCCATTCTTGAGATCAAGATCTTATATTTATGCACAAATTCCTCCAGTTCGAAGAACAATTTCAATAAATTTAAAAAATGGGGTCATAATAGAGATTTTGAATAGTATCGAGGGAGATATGGTCTTTAAAAGTTGACCTTTTGAAGCTGCCCATTTTATTGAAAAAAAAATTACCTATTTTGTATAAAGAATATACCATTTTTCAAATGACCGATCAAGTTCACTTCAATGACATTTCAAAGAAAAAAATTACATCTTTCCAAAATATGGTCATAATAGGGGTTTTAAGCAATATTAAGGGAGATATGGTCTTTGAAAGTTGAAATTATGGAACCAACTATTTTTCTGACAGGAAATATTGATTTGTCTTGCAATAAAGATATCTCTCTACTCATTCCTTTTATTAAGTTCATTCTAGTTTTGTTTGAAAGAAAACTTCAAGAGGTTATAAGAAAGGGGTCACAATAAGTAGAATGATAAACAATGAGGAAGACATAACCTATAAAAGTTAACCTTCTCAAACTATCCATTTTGTTGTCAAAAAATAACAAATTGTGTTTTCAAAAGTATTTTTCTCCTTGCTCACAACATGCAATTTTTTTCTCTTGAATAAAGGAATTGAAAGAGTGCTTAGTAGTGTTCCTTCAATTGAACTTTCAATTAATTTGGAGTAGAGGTATATATATTTGTAATCATCAAATAAATGTATTAAACATGACTTTATATAAGGGAAATTATGTTTTTACCTTAGCGTAAATGTAATTAATTCCTTGGAGAGGAGAATATATGTTGTCTGATAGATTTTTATTGTCACTTTATCTTTGGTGTGTTAACCTCATTTTTTTGAAGGGAAGGCATGATTTCCCTTACCAAAAGGTAATTTTTTTAAGGATTAAGGCTATTTTACTTAGGAAAATTATCCTTTGTGGGGAATAATGTTTTTATCCAAGGACTTCTTTTGAAGATCTAAGAACACTGACATAATGCTTGGACTCATACTCTCCTTTATCAATCATCATAACAAATACTTAGCATGTTGATTCAAATATACACTATGTTACCAGGACTAGTGGAACATTAGATTATGTCACCACTACCACCTTAGAAACAACTTTCCTCTTCTCAGTGAAGGATTGTATCCAACACAAGGGAGGATTCCCTGGTAGGAATTAGGACTCCTAAGGAAAGACATGGTCAAGTCTAAGGCCTCCTAAGTATCTACCCAAAATACTACGAATGAGATATGTCAAACAAGTTAGGGTTTAGGTGGACATTGTAAGTCAATTCCATATTCGATTCAAGGGATTATATTGATAATCTTGGGGTTTTAACAAACAATAATATCATACAAAACAATCCCTAAACCACTCAAATATGAAATTAATGATGGATGTTTCAAAACATGCATGAAAGATATAATATTGTAGCAATAAAAAGAGTTACAAAAACAATAATATTTATCCCTTCAATCAAGTTATAAGCTAAAGAAAAATAGGGCTAAGGCAATGAGATAAACTAGGGTTTATTAATCTATCTAAATATGAAAATAAAAAAGCATGTAATTGCCCAAGATATCAATATGTCTAGTCGTAATAAGGTTGTAATTAAATCAACAAGACAATTTTATGGTAATAATATTATTATCGACAAATATATGCACAAATACCAAGATATCTAGCCTTTTTTATGGTTGAAAATGTTTATAAGATGTTATAAAATCCTAATCTAATCCTAAAACATAAAATAAAAGTTGAACTTTAGGTTTTATGATTGACTAAATGGAGAAAGACTAGTGCCTACTATTTTTTGATCATACGGGGTCAATTAAGGACTCCCTTGAAGAGATGTAAGTATATCTAGGGTGATATCTGGAGTTGTCCATTAAAGACCCTATAAAATCCACCTAGTTCCCTACTAAAAATTCAAGATGATTCAAGGAAAGGTACTCCACTAGTAGCCTTCCAAGAGATTTGAAAATAGGGATTTGTTCAAGAAGAAATAAAGAGAAAGCACAACCATCACTACAAAAACACAATTACACTAGCATTCATCCATAAACAAAATCCACAAGATAAAATGAGACCACTTACTCAATATATCTTTCAACCTTAAAAACCCTAGCAATGAACATCCATGAAGTAGTAATGCCATCAAGAAATCATCTCCACAAGAATTCTCTCTAACTAATGATCCATAACAATTCAAACAAGAGGGAAGAATGTTGGAGATACTTCACACACGCCTAGGAATTTTTTTCCTAAGGTTTTACCTATGTTTATTAGTCATTATTCAGTCTCCTATATTTTAGGGAGAATATTCCTCTAGGAGAATATTATTTTCAGTTCACACTTCAGTTTGATCAGTTGAGTGGAGTCTAGATGCCACATTAGGATTATAACCATGCAACATTGGGATCATCACTAGATTATCGCATTACTCATGATTCCTTAATCTCCTCCTCAATTCACTTAGTTTCAGCTAGTTAATTGAAGACTAAGAGACTAGTTAACTCATCCTAGGTGGCAGTTCACTCCCGTAACTGTCTGAGAGACTAGACTAGGTGGTAGTTTACTCTTGTAACTGTTGGTCTGTGTCCATATCAATCTAGACTATCACTATGGTGCATTGGATTCTCCCCCAGTGCGCATTAGTTGATTTATATAGAGTATATCATGTGTAAGTTATCATTCATTCATTTGGTTAATGAGAATTCTTCCATTCTCTCTCCTGCTTCTCTTTTCTCATATTTTCTTTGCAGTTGTGTATGTCAATTCCTAGATAGATATATTCTATGTAGTTTCAACACATTTACATGGTATCATATCCGACGACCTGCTACAGAAAAGACACACCAAATTACTTTTGCGGGTACCGAAGATTGAAGACAACGGAAAAATGGTATTTCCAAAAGAATTTATTCTTACACCATACAATTTATTTGCATGGAAGGAGAATATGATAATGCATATTCGAGGCATAGGATTATACAGGTTAATCATGAACACAGATACTGAACCAACATCATACATAGAAAAATCCAAGTATCTAAATCGAATGGATGAAGCATTTGGAACAATTTGTAGTCTCATTTCTCCTGAACTCCTCTTTCACATATCCTCCTGTAAAAACCCCAATGAATATTGAACCACCATGGAAGGTATTTTTGGAAAAAAGGATGAGATGAGGGGACACATGCTCAAGCTGGAATTTCTCACATTGGATCCAAAAAACTTTGACAATCTCCAAGATTTGTTTACCAAATATAAGGATTTATTGTCACAACTCAAGGCTTGCAAGGTTGATAAATATGAGGAGAAACAAATGGTTCTCACCATTCTCTCAAAAATTGGTCCAAAATAATTAGTGTTTGCATCCACATTTCATTCAGTTATGTTCGCCTCTAGGTCTAGCTAGACGATTCCCACTCTTGAGGCCTTTATCGAGTCTCTGACACAAGAGGAGAACAAGCTCATCAATATGCGAAAAATAAAAGGCCCAGAGGTGCATGCAATTACTGTGCAATATGGTAGAAATCATCAATATCATAAATCTAAAGAAAAAGAAAAAAGGAAAGCACATGAAAATACGAATAAAGAAAGCTACTCAAAACCCTTGAATGATGCCTCCGGATCAAAAGGTGGAAAGGGAATAAAAGGGGAGAAATGCACTTACTACCATAAAGGATTCCATCCAGAATCCACATGTATGAAGAAACATATAGATCAAATGGCCCAAATAATTTAGAAAAACAACCTTGGAGATCGCATCCCTGAGGATTCCAAGAAGAAGAATCCAGAAGATTAGAATCCCAAGAAAGACAATTCTAGTCATGCTTTGATTTCCATCAACTCATCTCTCGATGCTTGGATCATATATTCAGGTGAATCACACCACATGTGTAACACACTCAGTCCTTTATATGGCTTTCTAAAGGACGGGGCATCAAATTTTCACCTTCCTCAAACATCTCAGATCCTTTTTTTTAGGCCTCCCATACCTTCTGCTCGTCAAGAGATTTTCACAGACTGCTACTAGGCTCAAAACCGAGCTTAGGATTGGGAGATATTCCTTTCCAAATCTCTTTGGGAATTAATTGGTTGAGGGTCACGTGGAATCCATGTGGATCCCTCATATTCATACCCTCCTCAAGCTCCTATAGCCACGGTGGTAGTCCACCCACCGTCCTATCCAATAGTAGGTTTGATCTTCATTTGACACATAAACTACAGGGGAGTTCGACATTCAACACTTCGATGTTGAACACCTCTTTTTAATTCTGCACGCAAATCATGTGGAGCCCCAAACTTCTGGATTTATGAAATGTTGCCATGTAGCTCTGACCTTTGGGCCTTTTGGTTTCTCCGTGATACTTCACCTAGGTCTTCAGGAGTCCCGAAGTCCTAAACTCCTGAAGTCTCAGTTCTTCACCATTCATGTGGCCAGGCGAACATGTACTAGGGACTAACACATGGTGAGGGCCAGGGGTGACATGTGCCCTTGTCATGGGGTGACACGGGTCACCTTCTAATGGACTTAGGGGTATACAAAACACACATATCCAAGTGACATGTGGCACCTCAATTTTGGGTCCATGTCGCCCTGGGTGATGTCAACGAGTCACGTCAACCCCTAATGCAACCTTCTGACATTCCTTTGATCTCACGGTCAAGATATGTCCACGTAGATCCATAGATCTATGGCTCTTGTTGCTTCACAGCTTTGGCATTCAGGGGTTTCATTGTGTAATCCTCTTCTCACCCTTAGAGTAGGTCAAATATGAATTGACCATGGAGTGGATCCAATGGTCACGGGTGTTTTCGAAGCTCCTCCAGATCGACGACTCTCGTCTCTTCGCAACTCTGTGCTTAGGATCTTATCAACGCATCATACCTCAAATTCCCTGGAGTGCCAAGATTTTGGACTATAGGATTTGGCACCACACGTTCCCTTCCTATCAATGACTATGATTTACTCCATCCTTCATGAATTTGGAACCTTTCACACTTCGATGACCCTCGTCCAAACTCCTCCGGACCCCGAGATCTCCTGCCACATGGTCTCTCATCCAATGGATCAAATCCAACATGTGACATTGGGCAGGGTACAAGGGTGAAACATGTCTCACCTATGACATGTCCATGTCACCCCAGACATATGACCCATTAACCTCTCTCAGATCTCATGGTATGAATATTTCCATGTAGATACATAGTTCTACGGTTCTTGCCACTTCGTAACTCCGACGTTCGAGAGTTATGGCATGTATTCTCCTACCTCCTCCCGAAGTTCTATGTCTCTAGACTACCGGATCCAGCGACACATGTACTTCATGATAGATGACTGAGAATGATCCCAAAGGATCCAAGGATCGACAGTCCCTGGTACTTCGTAAATTAAGCCTTCGGGAGCGTTGAGCCTCTAAATTGACATCCCCATTACCGTATTATACTCCTCGTTTATACCTTTTTGGCCTACCTAATATTGGATAAATGACAAAGAACACTATATCCAGTCACTTATAAGGTTATGAGGTAAATTATATTTGAATTCATACATTTTGGTTTATTAAGCTAGGAGATTAAATATTTCATGTACTAATGTTTAAATTTCCATATCTAGCCTTTGACCTTTGGACAAGTTCGGCACTCCTATGTCAACCAAGCCATCCTACACTTATGTGCCAGATCACTCACTGTCTAAATCTGGCACCAAGAGCACCTCTTGTTCAGATCCAGTACCTGCTGATCACTCACTGTCGTGATCCGGTACCAACGTCCACAGCCTGTTTTAGTCCAGTACCAACCAATTGCGTGTTGTTCGGATCTGGTACTATCCACTGTGTCTCACTTGTCATGATCCGGTACTAGTAGAAGAAATAGAGTATGCCAAATTTTAGCTTGAGATCGTGACTAAGGTAATTGTTGAATGTTTATTAGATCATCAAAGTTTCTAGCAAGACTATGTTAAGCTAGTTTGATTATTACTTCATCCTCATGCACTCCGTATCATGAGGATGAAGCTTAAAATATGTAACCGAATGTGCAAATTTGACAATTGCTGATCTACTGAAGATTTCACCTCCTTGTGTTTCATGACTGAGACTATTTAAATATTCATGGCAAGGATGGTGGGAGATATAGAAAGAGAGCATAACACAACATGTTAGAGAAACATTGCATATTGTAGAACATATCTTGAGTTTGATTTTAATAGGAGAATTTCATTTATTTTCATGTCTTGATTATTAATGAATGAATGTGAATTGAGTTGTTATCATAATCTAATTTCATGTTTTGAGATCCGAGTAAGAGTGATGTGTTTATTGAAGACCAACTTACTGTAGACTCCAATCGCTGACCCATTGAAGCGACAAGGGCCCACCGCCCAACAGAGGTCAACATTCTTGTAGATTAGTGTTAGCATTTGATTTCGATAGTGTAACTGTTAGACCAATTGTAGCTTTGATTTCTCAATTTAACTCATCATCTCTAACAGTTCCAAATGTTAGCACTATACTTCAGTTTAGGATTTTGATTATATGATTGCTTAAGATCTTTACTTACTCTGTTTTTGCATATGCTCTGTTTCTGTTTTTATGAATTGGATTTCTCTTAGTGAACATAGACGTTGGCAACAATAGTCAAACATACTGGAGAAGAACTAGTGAAGTTCACAATAGATCAGTGTGAGCCACAACATATACAATATATTGGCTATTGAACTACCCATGATATGCCTTGATGATTGATGTGTGATTTCCTTTTCAAAGTGTGATTGCATAGTTAGCTTTCTGGGTCAAATAACAGATTTGATCTATCAAAGAACTCCATCTCATACTTGCATGTGCCACAATGGAGTAGATAGCCTCTCTGTGAAAGACAGCCAAAGTTTGTTTTAGTTTGACAGTTTTCTTTATTTCCAGCATGCATAATCCAGATTAGTTCTATACTCGTGACATTAGAATTACCTCTCTTACTGGTGTCTTGTAACTTTGTTGATTATGAATCCTGGATTGATAATTAATGTGTGCATTATACTAATCATATAATCATCACAACATTTTGGCGCTGTTGCCGGGGAGTTTCAAACGGTAGGAAGTGATTTTAGCTTAGATTGTTTGCATAGTTTTTGAATGATTTTAAGGGCTAATTGAGGGAGGAGAATAAAACGTTTAAGACATGAGTGAAGAGCCATGTGACCACTATAGTGGGGTTCTCCGGAGCCAGGTTGCCTTCTTACCTTCCATATCAAATTAGGATTTTAATTGAGTTAAGTATCAAATTTTTATTTTATGCATAGGTATAGAGATAATAAGGGTAGATTTGTAAGTTCTAAATATTCAAAAAAAAAAAACCCACACTAATTCAACTAACATTGGTGCAAGAAGAATTCCACCAGGAGGAAGTTTAAGGGAAGCTAGTGAGGCTCCAGAAGAAGGACCTATAACTAAAGAATCAGTATTGGGGCAGATAGAACGTGAATCTGTTGAAGAAACTGATCATTTGGAAGAGACACAAAATCCAGTTTATGTACCATGTATCAGTGGAGGAGGGATACCTAGCGAAATGGAGGAAGAAGAAGGAAATGAAAATGCAACCACTGAGACTGGGACCTTCAGGTTTCCAATCTTGGAAATTTCCATAAATATCAGCATGAAGAACATCCCATTGTCATCGTTACCCACTTTTAGAGGTATGTCAACTAAAGATCCAGACTTATTTTTATTTGAGTTTGACATATTATGTAGAAGCTATAACTATTCAGACGATGCCCAAAAACTTAAGCTCTTTCTAGCCACATTAAAGGACTCAGCCTTAAGATGGTTCATGAGCTTAGGAGAAAATACAATTCTCTCTTGGGATTAGATGAAAGACACATTTTTATAGAAATATCACGACTATTGTAAGGATAATGCTAAAAATGACATTTTTAAAATACAGCAAACTGAAGATGAAAGCCCTGAAGACTACTTAGAAAGGTTCTTGTACAACTATTAGAAATCAAAATTATTCACCACAGACCCAATTGTAGTAAAAACAATATTTTTGAAAGGTCTTAGAGATGATTGCATAGAAGTTTTAAATTTGTTAAGTTCAGGAGATGTGCACCAAAATCCCTTTGCAGAAATTGTAGATTACTGTAGGAGATACTCAAGAGGACAAGCTAAAACAGGAAAAGAACCAAGAGATCCTCTTAGTAGAAATTTAAGACAAAACTCAGGGGCTATCACTAGAATTGAGTTTGGAAAATTATTAGAAAACTTTAAAACAAACATCTTGAGCACAATCAGTAACCAGTTAGATACCCTAAAACTCAAAAAGAAGTAAGAAGATGTTGTTTTTGCAATCTTTTTTCCTAAATGTAGAAAGAGGCACCCTGAGAAAGAATGCCCATTAAATGTCATAGAGGTATGTGGCCTGTGTACACAAGAGCACCCCACATATGAATGTCCAACTTTGCGTGAGCTACAAGCCATTTATGGGGGAGGAGGAGTCTCACAAGAACAACCGTACCCTTCTAGGAGGCCTTGGAGAGAACAAAAACCCAATGCATTTTATGACCCTAATACACAATATCAACAACAAAAACGGGGTCCTTCTCCAATGCCATATCCCCAATGGACACCTCATCAAGCTCAAACTCAACCTTGGAAACAAGGTTGGAGGGGATCTGTGTATGGGAGTCCCTCTTACCCGGCATATCCACAGTATCCTGCAAACATTTCCCAATTACTACCTAGATTTAACCCACCTTAGATACAAGCTTTACCTCCACCTCTTGTACAATAGAAATTCACAGTACCCTTGAACCCTAACCAGCAGCAACAAGTACCTATACATGTCAATCAACAACCACAAATCCAAGCTGCCCATAACCCTCCTAGACCAACAACAATTCTTGCCCAGCCAATTCCTAACCCCAATAATCGACCCACCCACCATGTACAGAATGCATAAGCCTAAACCTTTCCCACCTATGAAATTCAACTAAGATCCGGGAAATTTGTAAATCAATCAAATTCTGGAGTAATAATTCAAGAAGAAAATGATAATCATTATGAACAAAAAAATAATCAAACCACTCTTATAGAAGGAGATACTTCCCCTCATATTCCGCCCACTTCTCAGTCTATAGGAGTACCTCAACAAGTTAATCTTCCACCCTACCCTGAAATACTATTAGAGAAGAAATCTGATCCGCCCTTGCACAAAGATATAGAGGATGAGTTACGAAATGTATGTGTAAAAATACCTTTGTTGCAAGCCATTAGGGATATCCACATATATGCCAAAATCATAAGGGATATTTGCCTTAAGAAACTAGGAAAGAAGAATAAGGAACCTCCCCTTGTTCAGGCGGTAGGACAATTATCTGAATTTATTTATGAAATGCCATATAAATATAATGACCCTGAGAACCCAGTAGTCACTGTTGAAATTAATGGTATTTCCTTACCGAACACACTCATTGATTTGGGTGCAACAATTAATGTAATGCCTTTTGACACTATGCAAAAGCTCCAAATCAACCAGTTAAGGCCAACCCAAACCATGATAGAGTTGACAGATAAGTCATTCATTAACCCTGCAGGAAGTTTAGATGATGTCACAGTCACACTAGCTTCTTGGGAGTATCCAATAGACTTTCTAGTCATCTATTCTAAATCATCCTCCAAACCAGGACACCCTGTGGTTCTTGTCCGCCCTTGGCTGGCCATAACATATACCTTTATCATTTGTCAATCTGGCAAGATGACTATATCCAAAGGCACACATAGCCAAAATCTTTTCCTATTCCCTCCTGCTCAACAAGCACAAGAAATACCTGTTTGGCTAGAAAAACCTTATGGAGAGGAAGATTGCATGAGCCCCCTATTAACACTTGAACAAGTAAAAGGAATGCAAGAACAATCATATGAACAAGTCTTAATTTTATTTTTTGCTAATACGAACTGCATTGAATATCCTAGGTCTTTTGTAGAATTGTCACATATTTTCAGTTCCGAATTTCAACAAACTTGGCATCTTGATATCACCCAATTATATACTTTATCACCAGCTTCCTCAGAGAAGGAAGAAAGTACTGAACTTGTTGATATTAGTCTGGGAAAATATTTGTATATCAACTCTAGTTTGGAACCATAACAAAAGACACAAGTAATTGAAATGCTCCAAAGACAATTTGATGCCTTTGCATGGGATTATGCAGACATGAAAGGCATTCACCCTAACACGCGCACACATCATATCTACACTAATGACCAAATCAGACCAGTTAGGAAGCCTCAGAGAAGGATGAATCCATCCCTCAAAGATATTGTAAACAAAGAATTGAAAAAACTCCTTTGAGCCAATCTCATATACCCCATCTCAGATAGTCAATGGGTGTCTCCACTTGTCATAGTTCCCAAGAAAAATGGTAAGTGGAGAATATGTGTAGACTTTAGGGAGTTGAACAAGGCCACCCATAGGGATTATTTTCCCTTACCATTTATTGATCATGTGTTGGATACCTTGTCCAGAAAGTAGTATTTATCATTCCAAGATGGGTTTAGTGGTTATAACCAAATACAAATAGCACCCGAAGACCAGGAAAAGACCACTTTCACCTGCCCATGGGGAACCTATGCTTATAGGGTTCTTCCTTTTTGACTTTGCAATTCCCCAACCACTTTCCAAAGGGATTTCCTAGCCATTTTATCTGACTTGACCAATGATTGCATGGAAATCTACATGGCGAGATGACTTCCAGGAAGCTTTGTCCACTCTCAAAAAATTCTTGATTAGGTGCAGGGAAACTAATCTTTCCCTAAGAAATGAAAAGTCAAAAATGATGCTCATTGAAGACATTGTTTTGGGACATCACATTTATGGTTCTGGAATTAGATTTGGTCCTGCGAAGATTCATATTATCACACAAATCAGAATACCTTCCTCACAAAATGAAGTTCACATGTTTTTAGGGAATACTGGCTACTATAGAAGATTCTTTCTGAATTTTAAAAGATTAGCTACCCCTTTATTCAATGTATTATCTAAAGAAGTTGAATTTAATTGGAATGATGAATTCCAAGTATCTTTTGAGATTCTGAAAAAGAAATTGTCAAGTACTCCTTGTGTTAAGAGGACCAAATTGGTACCTTCCTTTTCATATCTATATTGATGCCTTAGACACAGCCTTGGGGGAAGTTCTTGGACAAAGGGAAAATCAAATTCCTTATGCTATTTACTTTGTTAGTAAAAACCTTTCTCCAATAGAAGTTAATTATATGATCACAGAAAAATAATTGTTATCTGTAGTCCATGCTATATATAAATTTAGACATTATATTACAGGATACCAAGCTTTTGTACACACTGATCATTCAACCATCAAATTCTTAATGAACAAACCTGTAACAAACCCTAGAGTTACAATATGGTTGTTATTATTACAAGAGTTTAATATCAATATTATTGATAGACCTAGTAAGGATAATCTTATGGCTGATTTCTTATCTAGAATGATTCATCTGGGAGATAATGCACCAATAGATGATAAATTTCCTAATAAAAATTTGTTTTCTATTTCTACATTTACTCTTTGGTATGTAGATGTAGATAACTATCTTGTGACAGGGAATATGCCTCAGAAATTGTCTCATAGAGAAAAACAGAAAGTAATTCAGCTAAGTGCAAACTACATGTGGCATGATGATTGTCTTTATAAAATAGGGCCAGATTTGGTAATTAGAAGATGTGTAAGGGAAGATGAGATCCATGATATTCTGCAAGCTTTCCATGATGGTCTTTGTGGAGGCCATATTTATGACAAGAGGACCGCTTATAAATTTCTACAAACTGGCTATTATTGGCCTAATATTTTCAAGGATGCCAGAACTTATGTATCCAATTGTGATGAATGCCAATGAATGGGTAAGCCTATTGCACGAGACCAAATTCCACTTCAAGAACAGGTAGTCATTGAACCTTTGGAAAAATGGGCATTAGATTTTTTAGGGCCCATTAATCCTGCATCTAAAAAGAAAAAGTATATACTTGTATGTACTAGTTATGTGACTAAATGTGTTGAAGCAAAATCTTTACCATCTGCAAGTGAAAAATCAGTGGTAGATTTCCATTTTAACGACATTTTTACTAGATTTGGTGTACCTCAAGAAATTGTGACTGATCAGGGGACTCAATTTACCTCTAATATGATCAAAGTTGTTACAGAACAGTACCAAATCAAGCACAGGAAATATACACCTTATCATCCACAAGAAAATGGGCAAGTAGAATCTACCAACAAAGTCATTGAGTCCATCCTTACTAAAACAGTACATTTACACCACAAATATTGGGCTGATAGATTACTAGAATCCTTATGGGCTTATAGAATCACTTGGAGGAATACAACAGGACATACACCTTATGAGTTAGTGTATAGGAAGCATGTGCTTCTCCCCATATAATTCCATATCAAAATCTTTAGGACCGTTGTACAAGTTGGCATGAACTTAGATGAAGCCCAGCAACAAAGGCTCTTGCAACTTAATGAGCTGGATGAAATCAGGCAGGAAAAACTTCAAAGAACCACCCTTATTCAAGAGTAGAGGACAAAATGGCATGACAAGTATCTCAAAAAGAAAAAATTTCAATCGAGAGATTGGGCCTTGTTGTATGACAACAGGTTCAAGAACTTCAAAGGTAAGTTAACTACTCGTTGGTTGGGACCTTATGAGATTGAAACTATCTATGATAATGGTTCAATCAGGATAAAGACAATTGACGAACATTAGACACCCCTACTCATGAATGGTCACCGGTTGAGAATTTATAACAAACCCCTATCAAAAGAGGAATTTCTGACATGTGTGCTACAGAATTCAGATATGCAGGTGATCAGTAAGGAAGGAGATCTTCCTACTAATCCACATTGATTGATTGATTTATTTTTTAAAAAATTTGTACATAAGTGTGCGGGCTATGTTTTGTTAATAAACTGAAGGTAACAGTGGATTCTTACCTCCTTTGTTTTACTTTCACATTTTATTTTTGTTAGCAGATTTCTGTAATTTATTTGATCTTTCACGAACTTGCTAAAACATCAGTTTGTAAGAATCAACAATACTCTGTTCTGGTCTGGTACCAATAGTTCTGATCTGGTACCATAAATTATGTTCTAGTTTGGTACCAACAATGTTGATCCGATACCAGAAATTTTGCTCTGGTTCGGTACTAGCAGTCTTGTGCTGGTTCGATACCAGCAGTCTTGTGCTGGTCCGATATTAGAAGAATGTCCTTATCTAGTACTATCAGGACATATCATCTAATTGACAAAGAATGCTATGCCTATTTCAATATCTGATGTCAATTAATATAAAGTGTGAAGCCATGCGGTAACCACTTAAGCTGGAACCATGGAGTTGACTGCAACATCAAATGGCATCTTTTATGAAGCAATAATTTCTTTTGGTTCAGTTGCTTGCTAAAGGGAAGTATTTTAATTTCTTTTGGTTCTATTGCTAGCTGAAAGGAAGTATTTTAATTTCTTTTGGTTATGTTTCTTGACATAGAATACATAATTTATTTTGCCTATGTTTTTTAAGGAACCATGCTTAACCTGATTTAGAGTTTAGAGGTTGCCTTCATCAAAAATTATATTACAAACAACATCAGTACTTCAACATGATTAAAGGGATTAAAAATATTAGCCTACAAGTAACTATTTCACCCTAACTAGACTTCAACAGTAATCATTGAATTATCTTTACTAAAGAGTAGCATATGAGTATATGAACACTCTCTGTCGTGGGCACACTAGGAAAATTTTATGGAAGAGGATGCATCAGTACCCTAAGATAACTTTAGGTCATTCTCTTATGGACAAACTCAGACAGACCATACATTTGGAATATTCTAAAGAAATAACATACATACATGAGTTTATTTTTCCTTCAAACAAATATTTAAAGACATTCAAATAAGAGAGTATATATTCTAACCCAATACCATCCCAGTCTGTAAAAGGGTTTTCAGACGAGCCTCCCCTTGTCACCTGTAAAAAAACACTCTTTAACAAAAACTAAAATAGGTGACTATGGACACGAAGCCTCTGATGGAAAAAGGGTTTAAGAGACTAACCCATCGGGATACTGAACATGTCTGCTGGAAGCGGGTACCGATCTATGGTATGACTAGGCAAACCCATCAGGGTACTGAACAAGCCTGTTGGCAATGGGGCATTCTGCCTGGGGAAGGTATGTCTCTCACTAAATATCACAACTACCCCACTGGAGTATTGAAAAGGCTTGCTGGCAGTGGGTTTTGGTTTGAGAAATGTCTCATTTATACTTGTTTGATTGAAAAATTAACTTTTGTCATTTAAAAAAAATGAATACTACAAGCAAATGTCATTGTTGTCATTTATAATATGCAAACTCTAGATTAACAAAAAAAATGAATACTACAAGCAAATGTCCATTTGAGAATTACCCTAATTCAACTTTACCGGTCTGACATCTAAATCCTACAATACCTAAGAAGGAAACTTCTTAAGAGTGGGACCCTGACTAGGGAGTCTAATCTACTTATACTGTGAAATTTATCCATAACATCTAATGATAGTAAATCTCTGAAGCAAGTTAGGTTGGATCTGTTCTTATGGAAAAATACAAAAACCTCCTTGTTTTCACTGTTGAATGTTGTGCTTGTCAATAAGTCATCAGGGGAAAGGAAATTTCATTTTTAACAACAAATAAGGCATGATATCATATGCTAGGAATTATATTTGATTTCTCTTCTCTTATCAATTTTCTTTCATTGTGATACAGTGTGTCAAATCTTTTTGCATAAGGATATGCAAAACCTTTGGCATGGGGAAGGGTCAAAGAGCCTCTTTTAGGACTCTTTTCCAGACTCACATCTCATCTTTAGAGACTAACATGTTCACCTTACAACCCTGTACAACCATATAGAAAGGAAGAAATTCAAAAACAAACACAAAATAAAGAAGTTCATAAGGTACAAGAAATTCCAGTACTAATCCTCCAGAAAACTCCAGCCTAAAAGATGAACTCTGATAATCTGAAAGCTTCAAATACAAAGGCATTTGCATATGCTATGGGCATTGGTTATGAAATGGTAAAAGAAAAGGTAACATGGTATCGCTTATTTTCATTTGCTTATAAAACTACAATAGGTATGAAATTGTATACTAGATCTTATGACCTTATTGTTAAAACCATGCGCTTAACTTTTTTTTACTTCCCTCATTCCCATATGCTAAACCTTAATCAATTTCCTCATCACATAAGTTCTTGAAAAGACATTGAGGGAAAAATCACATCAAATGTGTGAATGTATTTATGAAATGAAATGAGTATGCCCAGTAATGATGAATCACGACTCTAAACCAAGAACGTGCTTTACCCTTAGTAATCATGAATCTACCTCGTATCATGTTGCACGATTCAAAATAAAATTCATCGCTTGAAGGTCCAATTGCCTATCCCAAACAACATAGATGTTTTAACTGTCATCGTGATTACTACCAAACGTCCAGTTCCCATCATTGTACTAATGGGCATAAATGAAATGGCTTATCTGGGTGGCAAAGCCATCCAGATGAGCCTCATCACATTTTAATCTCCTTCATAGCATTTTTTATTAAACCCACCTTTTGAATTATCGATGCCATCACTATTTTCCCTGCCATTACCCATCTTTCTCCATTACAGAGCCCACTATTTAACCTGATATATCCTCTCTGCGGTATCCGGTACCAAACCCTTACGCTCGCAGTTGAACAAAGTCTTACGCTACAACCCGATTTGCACTCACAGTTTATAAGGACAGTTGTGAGTAGGCATGAACCAATATTTCAGATTTATAGGGAGACCAAGGAGTTCCAACTGTGTAGAGATAAGTATACCAGAGCGGGTTGGATTCTGTTTTTAGAAAAAATCACAGGTTTTCATGAGGGGGTATCTCATGCATTTACCCAAGGTTACGATGGATAAATTGTGCACATAGGTAACCTACAATTAACAATCAATGAAGCAACTCTAAGGGAGGCCACAAGATTACCTAGAAAAGGAGCCAAGTATTTCAAAGGAGTAGGAATCAATAAGGAAATGTGCCAAAGATTTATGAAAGAATACCATTAACACCCTGATTGGAAAAGGGAGATTTCTAGAAACTATATCAAGGAGGAATATCGCCCAATACTTGTCATCCTTCAACGATTCCTCACTTGTGAAGGTAGGTATGTTGTAACTTTCCCATATCACCTTAGGATTTTGTTTCACTTTGAAGGAGGTCCTGAGATTGACTTTCCATACCTTTTATGGATGAGCATGAACAAGATGGCGAGAGGTGTCAAATCCTTATCTAAAACTGAGAAGACTAGTATTTATCATCAGGGTCTTATCAAAATGCTAGTTATACATGAAATCAGAAAGCAAAGGTTTAGTTGGAAAACCCTCATCACTCAACACCTTTCCATAGAAAATGAACCTGTAGAGGAAGCCCAGCCTGCTCCAGATGAAGATGAGGAACCTAAGAAGAAAAAGGGAAAGAAAGACAAGGTAGCTCCATCATCCTCCAAAGCAGTGAGCCAAAAAGATAAAGCTAGGATGCAAAAAGACCTAAAAACTCATAACTCTTCGAGTAAACAAGTAGGGCCCTCTTCCTCAATTAATAAGGCTCTTAAAAGTCAGGAATCAAAATATAAATCCGAATTAGTAGAAGAGATCTCAGTAGTACCACTTGAGGAGAAGGGTCATAAATCAAAACCCTTGAGGAAAGAGAAGAGTAGCTCAAAGTATAAAGGTGAACATTCTATTAGCGTCAGAAGTCACTCTTGGATTGCGACAGGAACAGAGCCCAACACCCATCAGTTTTATGTCACGATAATTTTAATGGATGATCAAATGGTTAGATACCCAGGACGAAATCACTCTAGCTCAGGGACCAAGTCTAGTATGTAAAGAACAAAGGAGGTCTTGATCTAACTTCAGTCAGTGGATTGATTGTAAAATGAGCAGGTGGAAGAATTGGTGAGAGGAGTGAGCAAAACTACCTCGGGCAACAGGCCTTTCAGCAGTTTGCAGAAGAAAAACTCTAAATGCAAGATCCTCTTAGTTCAGAGTTTCAGGGAACGAAAGGGGTGACTTGACTGGATCCTCCAATTCCAAGTCATTCAGCAGTGAGTAAATCACAAGATCGATTAGAGACAACGCAACTGTTATAGTGATCCAACCTACATCATCCTATAACAGCTACAACTCAACTGGATCCTCCAATTTCGAGATTTTCTAATACAGTATAAACAAAGACATGGAAAGAAGATGACATTCATAAGGCAAGAAGTCTTAGATGTTAATACACAACCAGAGTAACCAGTGCTTCGCTAAATCTTTTACAATCGGGAGCCTCGCTCAACCATCGATGATTAACAAAATACAAAAACTGAGTACATATACTCAGAAAAATTCACCTAACAGAGGTGTGCTCGGACCTCCAAGCCATGGCGTCCCTTCAGTCAAACTCAGACGGATATCCTTTGTCAGAAACCACCTTAACTATGCATGGATCTTGCAAGGGGGGCAGCTGATCCATTAAGTGTCGAGTTAGCATGTGCAGACTTCTCTAGCTAGTCGAGGACTCATCATGGCTTCTTTGGAAAAAATCGGCACATAGGACCGTCTCGGGAAAACTTCTTGCCAGATCCTCCATACCTTAAACTTAATGAGTGAGGAGAGGTTTCAACCACCTCCTCCCACCTTCATTTACTACCAGCAGGAACCAGAATTGAGACCGAATTGGATTGGCACCTGGAGATCGCGACGATCCCTTCTGTGACCAAACTCGATGCTTTTGGCCCCTCTTGCACAACTCTTTCTATGTCCCAAGTGATCACGAGCCGTGACCCTGCGCTTATCATCAAAGGTGCTTTCGGCATTTCGGGGTTCGTGGATAGGAAGGAGTTGATCCTTGCTCTTCAAAGTCACGATGGGCGAAATGCTGAGATGGCCTAATTGGGTGCCACATATCCCTCTCTGATCTAACAGTCCTAAACTCATTCGGCGATACTATGGGCCCTAGTCTCGGATGCCTTCATCACTTCATGTCTCACAGATGGGAGGGAGCTACTCCTTGTGCTTTGAAGTCATGATGGGCGAAAAGGCGAAGAGCCTAATCGCGCACCACGTG
>ML795399.1:86061-101072 GCA_009831015.1 Picea engelmannii
GAAGTGGACCCAACCCTAAAATAAGGAAAGTGGGGCCAAGTGACCTAGAAGATGTTTTTAAGGAAGCTACTTGGAGAGTATAAATAAGAGGAAAGGCTCTATCATTTGAATCACACTTGAGAATATTGAATATATATAGGTGTATGAGGTTTAAAAATGATATCTAAGCCAAAATTCTAAGGAAAGTGAAGAAAAGAAAGCTGAAATGCAAGGAAGGATAAATTCTTTTGATGGTGCTTTAAGGTATGTTATTTTCAGGTCATCTCACCATTTTTGCTATAAATTTTTTTATGTAATTATTCAGATCCTGAAATTTCTATGAAAGTGAGAAAACATATGCAAGTATTTGTGGTTAAAAATTCATCTTGTGGGTCGTTGTATTTTGGGAGTTACACTCTGTGGAAAATAGGGTTTGTGGTCAGTCCTGAAACTAGTCAAAATTAGGTGTTTCGGGTAAAAATGTCATAACTTCTTCATAACAGATCCAAATTTAGTGAGACCAAATGTGTTGGTTAGGATACAGTCTTTAGTATTCTTTGTAATAGTTTTATATCATTTCATCAAATATTTTGTGCGAGGAACGCTCTACAAGGTCGCTCTCTAGAATAAGCCAGAATTCAGCAAGGTATGCCATTTTTGCTATAACTCCTTTTCTTAGAGGTTCCAAGTAGTTCCACTTGGAGGAATTGCATAAAAAACACTGAAGAACATTGTTTATCAGTTTCAGATCTTTATACATTACAGGTTCAAAGTTATGATTACTTCAATTTAGGGTTGTTGACTAATCCAAAACTAGGCATGTGAGACTAAAGAAAAGTTTGATGAAAATGATAGTCTCTTGTTGTTAAAGTTAAGGAAGGTTTGCAGGAATGTGATCAGATACACCAGGTATATTACAGAGCTACAAATCAGATTTTGATGATGAAATTGATGAGGGATTTTGGTTGAGGTACATGTTGAGTACATGGTTGAGACAGTAGTTGATGAGTTGGCACATACATGAGGTGTATAGTTGATGATGTCGGTACATATTGACGAGTCATAGTTGATGAGTAGTTGACACATGATTGGTACATACTTGGTACATGGTTGGATGCACTTATTTATGGTACAAGTTTATTACAGGATTGTGCATGGTTGATACACTTGTTTATGGTACATGTTGATTACAAGTTGGTGCATGGTTGATGCACTTGTTTATGGTACAGGTTGATTACAGGTTGGTGCATGGTTGATGCACTTGTTTATGATATAGGTTGATTACAAGTTGGTGCATGGTTGATGCACTTTTTTATGGTACAGGTTGATTATAGGTTGATGCATGGTTGATGCATGGTTCAGATTTATTGGTACAGGTTTACAGCGGTATATCTCACAGTGATAGTGTCACAGTGGTTCCATCATTATACTTCTACTTCAGGGTGGTAGGACGGGGCAAGGACAGGTGGTTGTAGCCACCTTCCGGTTGTAGCCAGAGAACATTGGGGGTTGTAGCCTCCTTCTGGTTGTAGCCAGAGATTTGGGGAGTTGGAGCTTCCCTCATGTTGGAGCCTGAGAAACTAGGAGGTTGGAGCCCCCTTCCAGTTGCAGCTGGAAAACAAAGGAAGTTGGTGATTCCAATGAATGTAATTCTTCAAGACATATAAGAAAAAGCATTCTATGGTTTTCTCCGGATTTGGGTTTCCACGTAAAACACTGGTGTACTGTGTATGTGTATGATTGTTCATTTGTTCATTGCTAATTTCTCTGCAGTTATTGGATAATAATGCTTCATTGATATAGCACTTGGATTATATGGTTAAAAGGGACTAAATTTCTCTATTACTGATTCACCCCCCCCTCTCAGTAATCCAACACCTTATACCAGGGACATTGAGCCAACGGGGGTTCTTCTTGAGGGTCTATATCAAACAGTTGATCATGCTGATTTCCTGAGCACTCATTGATGACACCTACCCCCAAGGCTTTGCAATTTTCTTCAGCCAACATCTTAGCTAAACCTTGACCTTTGATTAATCTGGTAGGCCTTATTTCTAAGTCAAACTCAAGGATCTTGGATATCCACTTACTCCTCCTCCCGTCTATGTCAAGCTAAATAAGAATGTCTTTAACAACGACCAAGGGGACATAGGCAATGATTTTTTACTGCAAGACATAGGTTCTAAAGGCTTTGAGAGCCTTTACCAGGGCATAGGCCCGCTTCTCCATAATGTCATACCTGACTTCGGCATCCCTCAGAGCTCTGCTAAAATAGGCAATAGGCTGCTCTAGCCCGGCCTCGTTTGTCTGTAATAAAACAGCAGCCACTGTGTTAGGTGAGGCAAAGGAGAAAATAAGGAAATCCTTTGAGTAATCTGGACTGATAAGCACAAGAGCTTCAGTTAAGGCCTTGTTTATCTGCTCAAAGGAACTTCATGATTCAGAATTCCACCTCACTTCATTTCCTTTCCTCAACATGGTTGTTATAAACCTTACCTCTTCAACAAAGTTAGAAACAAATCTCCTTAGAAAATTAATCTTACCAAGGAAAGATTGGACCTCCTTCTTGGATCTTGGGAATTATAAGGCCTGTATTGCCTCAACTCTGCTAGGATTGATCTTGACTCCTTCGGATGATAATATGTGACCCAGCAACTTTCCCTCCTTCATGGTGAACAGAGATTTCTTGGGATTCAATGAAATGCCAAAACTCCTGCATTTCAGAAAAACCTTCCTAAGATGACAACAGTGTTCTTTATCAGATTTGGAAAAGACTATTATGTCATCCAGGTAGATGACCACAAACTTATCCCTTTCCCCAACGAAAGCTATGTCCATGGCACGTTGAAACATTTCCCCTACATTCATCAATCCAAAAGGCATTTTAGCATACATGAATGTGCCCCATGGAGTGGTAAATGTCGTCTTTTCCCTGTCCTCGGGTAGAACAGAGATTCGATTGTAGCCAGAGAATCCATTGATCATGGAAATCCTAGATGATCCTGTTACCCTCTGCAATATGTGTTCCATTTTTGGTAAGGGGTAATTGTCCTTTCATGAGCTCCTGTTCAGGTTTCTAAAATCTACACAAAGCCTAATTTCTCCATTCTTCTTCCTTACTGGGACCAAGTTGGCCACCCACTCTGAATATCTCAGTGGCACGATGATCTGGGCCTGTAGCAGCTTCTTCACTTCCCTCTCCATGATAGGAAACAACATAGGATTGATCTGTCTTAGCTTCTGCCTGAATGGCTTTGCCTCCTTTTTCAACGAGATTTTATGCTCAATGACAGAAGTGTCATATGTTTTGAGATATTCATAGCTCTAGGCAAAAACATCAACAAACTCCCTCAATAGTTCAGTGTATTCATCCCTCTGCTCCTTTGTCAGACTTCTGGATAATTTGACAAACTTGGGTTCATTCTCAGTGCCAATGTTGCACTGATTTGTATCAGCGTCATCCTCTGAGATGTCCCCCTTTAATGCCACATCATTTCTATCAAAAATCCTTTCCAAAGGAACCAATCCCCTTGGAATATTATTGCTGGGCAGTTGCACAATGTTACGCTCTACAATCTGATTTAGAAAATTACCCCCATCAAGCTTTTCTATAGAGACAGAGTCTTGGTCAATATGCATCTCTGAAAATTCTTTGACCATCTCCAAGAATATTTTGATCTCAAGATCATCCTTGAACACCTTCCAATGTTTGACATTGTCAGGTATGGAGGGCCTGTATTTTACTTCCACATCATATCTGAATTTGGGTGGCAAGGGCACTTTGAAATTGCTTGCTGATGTAGCCAAGGAATATGGCACTGTGTTCTTCTCTCTTGGGACAAAAGAAATATTAAATGTTGAGAAGAAACTGTCGATTAGGTCCCATACCTCATTTTTGTAACTCCTGAGTCGAGGATGCTTGGCTTGATACACGTTTCTAATCTGCTAGACTATCAATTCTGCATCTCCAAACACTGCTATCTCCTGAATTCCCATTTATTTTGCAGCCCTTAAACCTAGAATAAGAGATTCATATTCTGCCACATTATTAGTTGCTTCAAATTCAAGCTTGTATGATAGGGATATGGTTTCCTAACAAGGCGACACAAAGACCACTCCAGCGCCAGCGCCTTCACTAGAAGAAGCTCCGTCGAAAAAAAAATTCCATATGGAGGCATTTGGGGGAGGTGTCTCATAATCAAATAAGGGTTTCTTTCTAATTTGGAAAGGGTCTTCAGGAGCATCAGTGATCTGCAATAAGCTATACCCCAAATCAATGTCAAGTGAAAAGATGGGATGATTGGTGGGGTTTGTTTCATCACTGACAATATAGGCTAGATGGGCCTCTCTGTACAACCTCCTGTGTTCCCCTCCAAAGAATGGAACGGTGGAATATGTTAGATCCATCTGTAATGTTCCTCCAAGCTTTTTAATCCAAGACCTAGACAACAACATGCCAAACTTGGGGGGAACATCAGCTACCACAATGTCCATGACCACACTCTTCATTGGCAGTTGAAATAAAGAGACCACCAAATCTTTGATGACTCCAATACATTGCACCCTCCTTGAATCAAAAGAGTACAAATCATGATAACCCTTTGTCACTTCCAATCCCAACTCTTCCATGACTATTTTGGGCATAAGTTTGTGGGAAGCCACTGAATCCATGAGGCAATTATGCAACACTTTATCATGTATGTTTAGGGATGTGTAAAAAGGAGGGGATGAATCATCTCTGTCTTCCACCATGGGACCTAGGATGACTGCTGGATTTTCATCTCGAAGATTTATTGAGTCCATGGAAGGCTGGGGGGGCTCAGATTGTAGCATCTTGGAGAGGGACCTCTTGAAATCTTCATTTTTAACTAGTTCGGATAGGTGCACAGGAATTCTAATCTTCTGAATCTCATGCTCAAAACTAAAGGAGGGGAGAGACTTAGGAGCTTCCCTTACCTTGGAGGCAGGTTCCTTGGTTGTTGGTGAAGCATTCTGAGTTTTCTTTCTTTAGTAGTGGTTGTTGCAGCTTTAATATGCCTTTCCGCTATGAGGGGTTGATCCTGTCTATCAAAATTCTCTTCTTTCCTTTTCGACCTGAGATTGTATCTGTTAGGGGTGTTGCTAGCCTTTTCCCCTTTACTCAACTCGTTGATTTGAGTGTTGATAAGGGATTCTTTATATGCATATTGAGTCAAATGAGGAAACGGGGAAGTGTCCTCGATGTAGTGGACTTCAGGGTCAAGTTCATCCACCTCGTCCCCTTCCTCATGAGCAACTAGGCTATTCTGGAGAGGGGTCTGAATTCTCTGATCATCCCTATCTCTGCTTCTTTGTTCCTTTGGCAAATTCTATGGCATATGGTTACCAAGCCTCTTAAAACCTCTGTTATCAGTATTCTGTGGGTTTCTGTACGTGGGCTTCGCCTCTAACTCCCACTTATCCATCCTATCCAAAAGAGATTTCAGTATTTTAGCCACCTCATCCGTCTAAAGGGGAAGGGGAGAGGAATGGAATGAAGAGGCCCCTTTTATTCTCCTGGATACATCTATGTCAGCCTTATTCTTGAGTCGATCGATAGCCAATATGTTAGACTCTACTTCCATGGCTGCGTCCTGCATGTGAGCCAGGGTGGTGGCTCTCCTTTCCCTCAGCAGGAGGCATAAATTAGGATCAAAAGTGTTGGCATAAGTGATCTTTGCAGAAGCTTTGGATGGCTTTATCTCAGTGGGGATCTTATTGTACATTTTATTAAATCTTTTGGAGAAGTCAGAGATAGACTCTCCTTCCTTTCTCTTCAAAGACCCAAACTCAGTCATGTAATACATGAAGTCCTTTTTGCCTCCCCATTGTCTCAAAAAGGCACTATCCAAAGCCTCAATCCCTTCAATAGATCTAGGAGGTAGGGCCCTAAACCATTTTCTAGCCTCACCTTCAAGACTATGGATGAAAATCCTCATCCATACATCTGCATGCATGATAATATGGGTGTCTGTAAAAATGTAGAAGGCTTCAAGGTGTTCTTTTGCAGCTATGTCCCCTTCTCTCGTAAACTTGGGCAGATGCTTGAGGTAGCCATCCGCTAGTAGGACATTGAGAGGCTGAGGTAACACAAGGGGAGCATACCTAGCAACTATAATAGCCTCTGTTGTGGTCATGGGGGGATTTTCTCCTGCCATAGGAATATTAGGTGGAGGAGAACTCAGAGGAGAAGGAATTCGAGAAGGGGATACTGGGAATGAGATTCCAGGAAACAATGGGGGATTTAGGGAGAAGGCTAATAGGCTTGAGTCTCTAGATGCTTCTCACTATGCATAAGTGGTAACAGTAACAAGAGGAGGAGTGGTAAAGCTAGGAGTGGGGAAGTCTCCTATGGTCCTGGGTCTACGCCAAGGTACAGCTTCAGGGGAAAGAGGAGTGACAAGGATTTCTCCCTCCAATCCCAGACCGAGAGGGGAAAACTTAGCAGGAACACTCCTAAAATTTAGGAAACGGGAAACTTCAAAAACAGGTTTGCTAGGAAACTGAGGAGAAGAAAATGGAGTTTCTACAGAAGGAGGTGGCGGATTACCTGGTTCGGCGGTGGAAGATTCTCCTTCAGAGGCCTTTCCATTTTTGAAAATCACTTCTGGATCAGCGACGGGTGTAGATAGAGGCAGTTGTGGATGGGACCGCGTATGTCTGCCTCTAGAAGCCACAATTAAAACAATGAGTTCTCTCCAACGGAGTCATCACAATGGAGTCGCCAGGTGCACAGTAGCAATCTTCAAATGCTATGATGCCCGATGCACCTTCAGAATCAGAGGCTCAATGTCGTTCAATCCCGGGGAAAATTTTCAACTTCGTCCCTGGCAACAGTGCCAGAAATGTTAGCGTCAGAAGTCACTCCTAGATTGCAATAGGAGCAAAGCCCAATGCCCATCAGTTTTATGTCACGATAAGTTTAATGGATGACCAAATGGTTAGAGACCCAGAATAGAATCACTCTAGCTCAGGGACTAGGTCTGGTATGTAAAGAACAAAGGAGGTCTTGATCTAAATTCAGTTAGTGGGTTGATTGTAAAATGAGCAGGTGGAAGACTTGGTGAGAGGAGTGAGCAAAAATACCTCGGGCAATAGGCCTTTCAGCAATTTGCAGAAGAAAAACTCTAAATGAAATATCCTCTTGGTTCAGAGTTTCGGGGAACTGAATGGGTGACTTGACTGGATCCTCCAATTCCAAGTCATTCAGCGGTGAGTAAATCAAAAGAAATATTAGAGACAATGCAACTATTACAGTGATCCAACCTACATCATCCTATAACAGCTACAACTCGACTGGATCCTCCAATTCTGAGTTATTCTAATACAATATAAACAAAGACATGGCAAGAATCTGACATTCATAAGGCAAGAAGTCTCAGATGTTAATACATAACCAGAGTAACTAGTGCTTCGTTAAAGATTTTACAATCGGGAGCCTCACTCAACCATCGATGATTAACAAAATACAAACACTGAGTACATATACTCAGAAAAATTCACCTAACAGACACGTGCTCGGACCTCCAAGGCATGGCGTCCCTTCAGTCAAACTCGAACGGATATCCTTCGTCAGACGCCACCTTAACTGTGCATGGCTCTTGCAAGGGGGGTAGCTGAGCCATTAAGTGTCGAGTTAGCATGTGCAGACTTCTCTAGCTAGTCGCGGACTCGACATGGCTTCTTTGGAAAAAATCAACACACAGGACCGTCTCGGGCAGATTGCTTGCCAGATCCTCCATACCTTACACTTAATGAGTGAGGAGAGGTTTCAACCACCTCCTCCCACCTTCATTTACTCCCAGCAGGAACGAGGATTGAGAGCGAATCGGATTGGCACCTGGAGTTTGCGACGATCCCTTCTGTGACCAAACTCGATGATTTTGTCCCCTCTTGCATAGCTCATTCTATGTCCCAAGTGATCATGGGCCGTGACCCTATGCTTATCCTCAAAGGGGATTTCGACGTTTTGGGGTTCGTGGATAGGAAGCCACTGATCCTTGCTCTTCAAAGTAGCGATGGGTGAAATGCCGAGATGGCCTAATTGGGTGCCACGTATCCCTCTCTGATCTGACGGTCCTGAACTCATTCGGCGATACTGTGGGCCCCAGTCCCAGATGCCTTCGGCACTTCGCGTCTAACGGATGGGAGGGAGCTACTCCTTGTGCTTCAAAGTCGCGATGGGCGAAAAGGTGAAGAGCCTAATCGTGCACCACGTGTTCCTCTTGGATGGATGGTTGAGACTGCTCCATGATACTGTGGGATTGGGTCCTGGATGCTCTTGACACTTTGCATCTTGAGGATATGAAGGAGCTGCTCCTTGTGCTTCGAAGTTGCGATGGGCGAAAAGGCGAAGAGCCTAATCACGCACCACGTGTCCCTGCGGGATGGACAACTAAGATTACGTCTTCGGCACTTTCACTATGAATATCCTGAAAGGCCCCACCTGTGGCTCAGATCGTGTGCCACATGTCCTTTTCATGAACGGTTCTGATCCTCTTCGGCAATACTGTGGGCCCGGGTCCTAAATGCCTTCGGCACTTCGCGTCTCGGGGATAGGAAGAGGTTCCTCCTTGTGCTTCAAAGTCACGATGGGAGAAAAGGTGAGGAGCCTAATCATGCACCACATGTCCCTTTTGGATGGACGGTTGAGACTGCTCCATTATACTATGGACTCGGGTCCGAGACATCTTCAACACTTCACGTCTCAGGGATCCCGATTGCAAAGAAAAGTGTTTCAAGGTCACGATGGGCAAAGTGACAACATAGCCTAATCGCATGCCACGCGTCCCTCTGGATGGATGGTCCTAATCATTTGATGAATGTAATATAAGAATTATCCATCGCGCTAATCATGGTGCGATTCTATTAACTGTGATTTCCCGTCGACCGTCGATCTACTTCGCCAATTGATCCTTGTCGTTTAAATCAGACTTCTCGCTCGCTTGATTTTAAATCCTGAAATGGACTTTTCGTGTGGGTTTCTCTTGGCGCTTAGGTTGCAGCCTTGGACTAGAACACATTTAATGGGTTTCCACACCCCATTTCTTTGCATTCTACATCAAGGGTCTGAAATCAAGAAAAACACCCCGCTTGCAAGAATTTGTGCTAACACAGTCTATAGAACAACCTCCTGCAACCATTCCATAGAAAAAAAAGAGGAAGAGAAAACTTTTTAGCACTTCTGAGAAAAAGAATCCATCATCTCCTTCTAAGAGAACCACAAGGAGCATGGCAAATAAAGGAAAAGTAGTTTTCAATCCTCTTACACATGACGACCCAACAGATTTTACCTCCTCTCCTCTAGACCTACCAGTCCAAGATGACATCCCTATATTAACTGAGGAACAATTACTATTACTTTGTGTGGGATGAGAGAGGAAGTGGAGGAAAGAGAACACATCCAGTTGGAAACAATGGAGTCAATAAAGACCTTAAACAAATAAAAGATGAGGAAGAAGATTGAGGAGCTACAAAAACAAAACCAGGAACTAAAATAAGAGGTGAAGGAATACCAGCTACTGGATAGGTATATCATGAAGGAAAATGAGCAACTGAAGGCAACCATCCAACAACTTCAAGATGACCATGAATAGACTTATAATAATCTCAAAAAGGTACTAAGACTCTTACATTACACTAGGGTCATAAAAAGGGAGTTGAAGGAAGAAGCCTCAACTGTCAACATCATTGATCCACAGGAGTAAAGAGAATGGAGTCTCAAGTTTTGTAAAATTTTGAGTATGTTTCAGTTGCATTAAGACATGTAATGATTTTGGCATGGGGGAATGTTGAGCCTCTAAATTGACATCCCTGTTACCATATTATACTCCTCATTTATACCTTTTTGGCCTACCTAAGCTTGGATAAATGACAAAGAACACTATCTCCATTCACTTATAAGGTCATGAGGTAAATTATATTTGAATTCATACATTTTGTGGTTTATTAAGCTAGGAGATTAAATATTTCATGCACTAATGTTTAAATTTCCATATGTAGCCTTTGACCTTTGGACAAGTCCGACACTCCTATGTTAGCCAAGCCATCTGGTACTTATGCGCCAAATCACTCATTGTCTAAATCCGGTACCAAGAGCACCTCCTGTTCAGATCTGGTACCCGCAGATCACTCACTGTTGCGATTCGGTACCAACGTCCACAACCTATTTTAGTCTGATACCAACCAATTGCATGTTGTTCGGATCCGGTACTATCCATCGTGTCTCACCTGTCAGGATTTGGTACCAGTAGAAGAAACAAAGTATGCCAAAGTTTAGCTCCAGATCGTGCCTAAGATAATTGTTGAATTTTTATTAGATCATCAAAGTTTCTAGCAAGACTATGTTAAGATAGTTTGATTATTGCTTCTTCCTCATACACTTTGTGTCATGAGGATGAAGCTTAAAATATGTCACCGAATGTGTAAATTTGACAATCACTGATCTGTTGAAGATTTCACCTAATTGTGTTTCACGACTGAGACTGTTTAAATAGTCGTGGCAAGGATGGTGGGAGATATAGAGAGATAGCATAACACAACATGTTAGAGCAGTGTTTCATATTGTAGAACATATCTTGAGTTTGAGTTTAATAGGAGAATTTCATTTATTTTCATGTCTTGATTATTAATGAATGAATGTAAATTGAGTTGTTAGCATAATCTAATTTCATGTTTTGAGATCCGAGTAAGAGTGTTGTGTTGATTGAAGACCAACTTACTGTATACTCTAATCGTTGACCCTTTGAAGCGGTAAGGGCCCACCGCCCAACAGAGGTCATCAATCTTGTAGATTAGTGTTAGCATTTGATTTTGATAGTGTAACTGTTAGACCAGCTGTAGCTTTGATTTCTCAATTTAATTCATCATCTCTAATAGTTCTAGATGTTAGCAGTATAGTTCAGTTTAGGATTTTGATTATATGATTTCTTAATATCTTTACTTACTTTGTTTTTGCATATGCCCCGTTTCTGTTTTTATGAATTGGATTTATCTTAGAGAACATAGACGTTGGCAACAATAGTCAAAGATAATGGAGAAGAACTAGTGAAGTTCACAATAGATTGGTGTGAGCCACAACATATCCAATATATTTGCTATTGAACTACCCATGATATGCCTTGATGATTGATGTGTGATTTCCTTTTCAGAGTGTGATTGCATAGTTAGATTTCTAGGTTAGATAGTAGAGTTGATCTATCAAAGAACTCCATCTCATACTTGCATGTGCCACAATGGAGTAGATAGCCTCTCTGTGAAATACAACCAAAGTGTGTTTTAGTTTGACATTTTGCTTTATTTCCAACATGCATAATTCAGATTAGTTCTATACTCGTGACATTAGAATTACCTCTCTTACTGTTTTCTTGTAACTCTATTGATTACGAATCCCAGATTGATAATTAATGTGTGCATTATACTAATCATATAATCATCACAACATGTAGTTTTGGAGGTGCAACACCTTAGTTCTCCTGAAGCAGTCAACATTGGGTTGACTACAACATAGATATGATGGTTGGTATCATTCCTAGCCATCCTCAGATCTACGGCCTGCATCACTTCGTGAATGGTAAGTGGATCGGGGTTTAATGTGAGGACAGGTTCCATGGTAACGAGTAAATGACCACCAACTTTAGTTCCACCATTAATCCATCGACTCGACAGGTCTCCTGCAATGTAACTTGGTATTTGCAATACCTATTTCACTGGGGCGTTGGACTCCCGGAGTCCTGAACACTTAGAACCCCCCCAAACTCAACCCAGGGTTCCTAGGCCTTGTTTATATAGAGTTTGGTCAAGCCCCAAGGGATACACTCATACCTCTTGTCCAATATTTGGTTAAGTTGTGACATCCCAGAGCTCCGAACTCCTAGAGTTTCGAAGCCAAAAAGAGATAGCTCCTTTCAGACTACCGCAGGGTTTCCAGGCCCTGGCCATATGGGTCCTCCGAATATTTTCAGGGGCTACACACACTTAGTTCTCAGTCAGGAAAATTTCTAAGGCCATGAGCATGAGCCCTCAATCACACAGATGAAAGGTCTGGGGAATACACCCCCATGTCTACACTCTAAGAGAATTATACCTCCTAATCTTATTGGTACCTCAAATGAAATGAGGGGATGCTCCTTCTGTTTCTTCCGAAGTTTAGAACTTAGAGAGTTCTCCAATCCTACATAGCTGGTGCAGGCTCTATGCACCTTAGAACTACCTTTCTTGAGCCTAATGAACTCCCTTATCCAGGAGGCACAGAATAACTGGAAGTATAAACATGCACACATGAAACTGTGCCTAAGGTCGACAAACTCACGGGTCATTTGTTTTAACTTGAGACACTATAGGGCTTGATAATTTATGTGTAAAAACCAACACAGTCATACCAAATATAAAGGAACATGGTCCAACCATCAAGCAAACATGCACATCTCTAAAAATTCACATGATATCCAACTTTATTTCACAGTTACAACTCAATTTACACGAGATATGAGTATACTTATCTATTACAGGCTGCAACCAACTCACTGGTTGTGGGTGTGCGCCTTTCCACCCAAACATAGGCTTAGAGGAATTCATTCTTAGAACTCTGGCCACCCCCATTCCAAGCCATGATATCACTAGGGAACTCTCGCAGTTTCTTAGGGATTCTTTCTTTGTCTCAACTTTTTCTTAGGTTCAGTTCTTTGCAAACTATCAGATATCTCTTTCTCTATCACACCCTCAATGAGGTTTATCAGACACTCCTTCATCATCCATCTCGCGGCCTTTTGTTCATCATCTACAGGAGAGCTCCATGTGTTCTCTTCTCTATCTATTCTCCCTGCCTTGCACGCACGCCCCTCTTTTTGGGGAATTTTCTCCTTCTTATCCTATTCCTTCTGTCAGAAGGAAACTCGGGTCATCCTGGGTCTGTGGGACTCTGTGGTACTTCGGGCTAACATTCTCATGTCTCCTCAGCCAGAACTTGTTTCCATTCATGGGGGTGGTTGATTTCTCAACCACCAGTCCTTTTTCATTAACTGATTTCTTTACTTGGGATCCAGAGATGGTTTTTTATTCCCAACAAGAGGAAATTTTGGGTCAAACACATAATGAACCTTATTCATAGTTTTCCTCACTCTTTCCTCTAGTGATATCATGGATATTACTTCAAGGCTTCACCCCCACAGTCAGTTATTGGAAATTCAAACAATAATTCATTTACATTGTTCCCATGCCACAACATGGTAGTCCTAATTAATGATTAATTACAAGCTAGGGGAAACATGGGTGTTACAATCCCCTTCCCCTTAAAAGGAACACCGCCCTAGGTGTTATTTCTCAGTAAAAATGGCATGCCTTTCTCATTCAATTGCTTCAGAAGTCTTGACCCTCTTTGGACTCTTGACCTTCGTCAACTGTCTTCGAAAATCTTGGAAAACAAGCACATTAATCACAATTTCATGTGAAAACAATTTCTGTTGTGCAGAATTCAAAAGGAAAAATTTCAAAATTTTAGCATAGTACTTATCTGTGCAGTTCGTGGATTTGTATCCAAGTGGCTATCTTATTATATTTTCCCATTGTTTCTCCTAGAAATACCCATTGTGTGCATGATCCCAATCCATAGATTACAAGGATGATTAAAGTCTTCTCTTCCTTACTGCACTCACCCTCCAGGTCCATGCTCAAGCATCCCCTTCTCTACTATATAGTTCTTCGAGTGATCCATCTTGCCTTGCCAAGGATTTCTCACACAAGAAGAGTTATAAATATTTCATTGAGACTTACAGTCGAGGCATCCCTCAGACTTTCTTTGTCGAGGTGTCCCTCCAACTTGTGTTGCCGTAACACACATGTTCTAGGGTGATCATGGCTTACCACAGGTTTTCCTGTCCCAATCAATATCCCTTTTCATGCTTTCCCGCTTGAAAACCTTCATTTGTCCTCCCTGTACAGATCCTTTTTGTCTCACCTATATTAAAGGTACACATAAATTATGAGATATCATCATTAATTTCAAATTCAGAAATTTCTTGCAAATTTGTCACCTACAGATTTCCAAATTCCACATTTTTTTTACAGATTTGTTCTGCACAGGAACCAGATTCACACACATGGGGTTTTCCTTCCCATAGTAGTTTGGCTTAGTAGGCAATTGGCTTCCCTTATGGCTTACTACACTGCCATATCCAATACCCTTTCCTTCCTTCCATTTCCAACATTCCTCATCCGAACAAGTTGTTAGTTTTCATGTACATTATATTTTCGAAACTATGCATACTAACAGTCTAGTCATTTCATTTGTTCAAGGATACAAAGAAAAAGGAAATATGATTATTTACATATGCATATTTTCAGCATACTAAATTCTCCAAAAGCAATTCAAATATCAAATGTCTTTAATCAATGTGCCAATTTTCGTGGCCACATTCACACCCAATGCACCCTTGCATTGATTTCAAGTTTGCACACTTTATGAAAAGTACTTTTCCATGGTGTGTTGGAACTTATCCAAGCGCTTCACCCTATGGCTTATTCATTCTCCTTCATTGTTGCAGCAAGACTATGCTTCCAGCTACATGATGATCATGATCCCAAATCAATACATATGAAACTATAAGTTTCTCTTGAATGCACCCGAGCATTCTTCCTACATTTTCTTACAAGGATCATAACTCATCTTTGGTTGGCATCGACTTCCTCTCTCTACTATTTGGGTTCTTTTACTGAATCGTACCATACTTGGGTATCGATGGCATACAAAAACCACTTCAAAATTATGTTCATATCATTAAGATATTGAAATATTTTCAGAAGGGGCTTCTTACCAACTCCCTTCATACTTTATACTATACATGCACGAACATTTTTATGCTTGTTCTAGATGCTAGCACCCTCTTTTTTATATTACCTCATCAATGGTGCTCTATGGTCTCCCAAAGTCCTTTCATAAATCTTTCAACAACAACCTTCTTGCATTTATCCTTTATCAGAGGTTATCTACCATTGGCAGCTTCCCTTTTCTCAACAAC
>ML795399.1:102329-112348 GCA_009831015.1 Picea engelmannii
AGCAATAATAATGGTTGTGACTTTGTTCTCCTGACATATTTCTTCACACAGTTCCTCTATAGGGAACTCCTTCAGCATGCAATTTCCTTATTGCATATCCATCACTATATTTGATGGCCTCAACCTTGAGTTAGCTTCATTTTTTTACCAAATATTCCATAAGGGATGTAAACATGCATCTTTGTCATGCATCCAAGTTATGTATACACACATATTCTATTTTTGTTAACTTACATCCATGATGTACTTAACCATATGCATACTCATAAGCTTGCGTGTAGTTTCCATAGGTATATTTCACATCCCACCTACATATCTATTTTACAATCATTCTCATGTGATCCTCAAAGGCATAATCATTTGCCTCTTATCATGACAATAGAGCATCCTTGCTTGTTCACTCTTTCATCTATTAATACTAGTTTTTCCTGAGGGAATGGAGCACATTCCCCTTAAGATATCATTCAAAACATAACTTTCCTGACACTTAAAAATGGAGTCAACCATGCATCCATGGTATTCGCTTAATCTTGGAAACTGCAATTATTTCCTTACATATCACTCATCAAAGAAGCCATATTGTGCCTTTAGTATACATATATCCTTACATCATACATGTGCATCACTTGCACATTTAATATCTTTCATACCTGATTGGTATTAATATCAGTATTTATTTCAAGAATCCTCATAATTCATTAACCAATGCATTCAAACACATACAAACCTAGCCAAACATTCATCATGCAAGCTCATTGCTTGCGCCTTTTCCATGCCATAATATTCTTTTAAGTATATATGTATACATATATTTGTATATATGTAGGTGCATATATTGCACCTTTTTACCTCATTCATATATCTATATTTCATTCATGTTGTTACTCCCATGTTGTCATCATTTCATTATTGACCAATGCAAACCAACAATAGGTCTTACACTACCACTAACCATAGGTTTAATTGAGTCTATTTGCATGTTACATTCATGAAACCATTATAGGTCAAGTAAACTGACCCTCCACACTTTCATCATTCCTATGGTCATTAGGAGTTATAGACTCAAGGTTTAATCCTTTAATAATGCAGTAATTATAACTGCTAACGATCCTACCTATCCTCACCAAATTTCCTTAACCATGAAGGGATTCTTCATGAGGATCTTAATCCTTATATGATCAACCATCTTAATTGCAAGAGGCTCTACCTACCCTAACAAATAGACAATGTTACACTATAACAGAATAACTCGATTCATGTCCCTTGTCTGGATCATGTAGATTCATAACAGGGTTTTTGTCACCTCTACCATTCTCATTGCTATTTTAGTCTAAATATCAAGGTTCTTTAGTGACATATTACAGTCACTCATATTACTAGTCTCACAGTCATAATGGAATCTTTCCATAAAATCCCTCTTATAGCTATCTGCGTATGCCAAGCCATATCCATATGGCTACCATCCACCACTGGATGTCAATCTGACCCATTGGTCATCCAAAGGTGTTTTGACACCACTTCAATCATACCTTACATCTGTATGAGTTTTGTCTGCTCTTGTGTGAGAGACTCAATGAACTGAGCCATCGTAGGAATTTTCCAATTTGTGCCCAAAAGACATCTGTCAGAACAGAAATTGGAGACATATAAAACATATTCTTGTCCTAGCTTGGCCAAGATTGTTAGAATAAGTCGTTTCTCTTGTGTAGACTTGTCAATACCACATTCACCCAAGCTCAATAGCAAAGATTTAAATTTATTAAAAAAATATTGTATATTATCAAAACTTTTAGGGTCTAAGGTATTCAACTCTACCTCAAGCATATGACCTCGCATCTTATCTTGCTTTCCAAAGAGTCCTTCCAAGGTGTTCCAGATCTTGTTTGGAGTCTTGCATGCGACAACATGAAACCATAGATCAATGGATATTAACTCAAGAAGTATTCATGTGGCCTCATACTTACAGTTCACCCATCTCATCTTCTCAATCATTGATGTAGGTTATGTTTCTATCGTCATCATCAAATTATACAATCCTTTCCTTCAGAGTTGGAACTATGCCTTGGGATTCCAATCAAAATAATTGTATGGTGTGAGGATTACCACCAAGTTTGACTGTATAATAGTTGACATTTCCATCTCTTCCACTGTTTCTAAGAACCCCTAAAAATTTACTCTCAATCTGCAAGTGAAAAATTATGAAATCACAACAGAAAGGATACTTTAAGTGAAAATTTGTATCATTTCCAGGAGACGATCTTCTGACCTACTTTCTGAGCAAACGGTGAGGAATCTCGCCAAACGGTTGAGAACTCACTTGCAAAATCGGTCTATTTAGTTCTCACGCGAGCCATTTCCTCAAAAACTTAATATTTTGGGAGCAGTCGTTGTAGAAAGGTACGACCATAGATTCATATCAGTTTCAAGAGGCTATCTTATGGCTTGCTTTCTAAGCAAACGGTGAGGAATCTCGCCAAATGGTTGAAAACCCACTTGCAGAATGGGTCGATTTACTTCCCACATGGGTCGTTTCCTCAAAACATTAATAGTTTTGGAGAAATAACTATTGAAAGGTACAACCATATATTTGTATCAGTTTCAGGAGGCTATATTGCGGCTTACTTTCTAAGCAAACGGTGAGGAATATCGTCAAACAGTTGAAAAACCACTTGTAGAATGGGTTGATTTACTTTCCTCGTGGACCGTTTCCTCAAAAAATTAATACTTTTGGAGAAATAACTTCTGAAAGGTACGACCACGGATTTAGCTCGCCGAAACTTCGATTTTCCTTATTCTTTGGCTTGTTTGGCTTGCTCCAAGAAACATAGCTCTAATACCATGTCAGTGTTTCATGGAAACATGCACAAGAGATCTAGTTAAATCATGCACAAACAAAGATTATCAAGAAAAGGAAGAGAGATACACAATGAAGAATGAGAATCAATCTATATTATTATCTAATCAATGAGTGAGTGATCATCACTACTCATATAGGAAATGGCATCCTATAATTAGGAATGCATGCATAATAGTGTTGGTCTAAGATTAGAAAGTCTAAAATAGAACTAGTCAGTTAACTCCCACTAAACTAGTGTGCTGAAAATAGAAATTTCTCCAACACTCCTGTGGGATTGGCCATCATTTTCGAAAAGGAATGGTAGGATTCCTCTGCTACAGACTTAGAATGATTCAATATCGTTGGATAAAATCCCAACTGAATTTCTAAATCTGCATCCTTCTACTCAAGGAATTTATGTAGATGATTTTCGTTTGGTAGTAATATTCTCAACAGGCTCATCTTAGCCTTGGGAATCCAATTTTATGGTTGTACAACAATGTGTAAAATTACAAGGTTAAGTCAACTGCTTTATTTGAAAACACTAGCAACATACAGTTCAGATTTCCAAAACATATATCAACAACAACATGTTTTATTCCTTTCTTTGGTAGAGGTTTAACTGAACCTCTTAGGAATGCAGTAAGATAGGGTATTACCCCCTTAAAGTACTACAATAATATTTTCATACGGCTCGTACATGATCCCAAGCATGCCAAGTGTTGTTTTCGTTCTCTGATACCAATTCGTAACACACCCAGTCTCTTATATGGATTTCTAAAGGATGGGGCATCAAACTTTCTCCTTCCTCAAACATCTCAGATCCTTTTTCTGAGGCCTCCCATACCTTCTTCTCGTCAAGAGCCTTTCATAAACTACTACCAGGCTAAAAAATGAGCTAAGGATTCAGAGATATGCCTTTCCAAATCTCTTTGGGTGCACATGGATCCCTCACATTCGTACCCTCCTCAAGCTCCTACATCCACGGAGGTAGTACACCCACAGTCCAATCCAACAACAGGTTTTATCTTCATTTGACACATAAAATATAGGAGAGTTCGAAGTTCGTCACTTCGGCGTTGAGCACCTATTTTCCATTCTGAACGCAAATCCTCCAAATCTCCAAACACCCAGAGTTCTGAAATGCTTCCACGTAGCTACGACCTTCGGGCCTTTTGGTCTCTCCACAATACTTCACCCCAGGGCTTCTGGAGTCTCTAAGTCCCAGTGCTTCACCATTCACATGGCCAGGCAGACACGTACCAGGGACTGACACATGGTGAGGGCTAGGGGTGACAAATTCCCTCATCAGGGGGTGACACAGGTCACGTTCTAATGTTCCCAGGGGTCTGCAAAACATCTGTATCCAAGTGACATGTGGCACCTCAATCATGGGTCCATGTCACCCTGGGTGATGTCAGTGAGCCATGTCAACCCCTAACACAACCTTCTAACATTCCTTTGATCTCACGGTCAAGATGTGTCCCCGTAGATCCATATATCTACGGCTCTTGTTGCTTCGCAACTTCGGTGTTCGGGGGTTTCATGGTGTAATCCTCTTCTCACCCCCGGAGTAGGTCAAAGATGAATTGACCATGGAGTGGATCCAATGGTCACAGGTGTTCTCAAAGCTCCTCTAGATCGATGACTCTTGTCTCTTCGCAACTCTGGGCTTCAGAGCTTATCAACGCATCATACCTTAAATCCCCCCAGGTGCCAAGACTCTGAACTATAGGATCTAGCGCCACGCATCCCCTGCCTATCAACGACTGATATTTACTCTGTCATTCATGAATTTGGAACCTTTCACACTTCGATGACCCTCTTCCAAACTCTTTCGAACCTGATATCTCCTGCTACATGGTCTCTCTTCCAACAACTCAAGTCCAACGGGCAACATTTGGCAGGGTACAAGGGTGACACATGTCACACCTATGATGTTTCCACTTCACCCCAGATAGATGGCCCTCTAACCTATATCAGATCTCACAGTAGGGATCTGTCCATGTAGATCCATAGATCTACGGTTCTCACTAGTTCGTAACTCTGGCATTTAGGAGTTATGGCATGTAGTCTCTAGCCTCCTCCCGGAGTGTTATGTCTCTAGACTACCAAATCTAGCGACACATGTCCTTCATGATAGATGACTGAGAAGGATCTCGAAGGATCTCAGGATCAACGGTCCTTGATACTTCATAAATTCGGCCTTCAAGAGTTTTGGAGGTGCAACACCTTAGTTCTCTTGAAGCGTTCAACATTGAGTTTACTACATCGTAGATCCAATGGTTGGGATCATTCCCATCCATCCTTAGATCTACGACCTGCGTCACTTCCCAACCGGTAAGTGGATCGAGGTTTAAAGTGAGGACGAGTTCCATGATAACGAGTAAATGACCGCCAGTTGTCGGTCCACTACTAACCCACTGACTCGACAGGTCTCTTGCAGTGTAACTTGGTCTTTGCAATACCTATTTCCCTGGGGTGCTAGACTCCTGGAGTATTGAACACTTAGATCCCCCCCAAACTCAACCCAAGGTTCTTAGGCCTTGGTTATATGGAATTTTTTCAATCCCTAAGGGCTATGCTCATACCTCTTGGCCAAGATCTGGTTAAGTCGTGACATCTTGGAACTTCAAACTCCCAAAGTTCCAAAGCCAATAAGAGCTAGCTCTTTTCGAACTAGCGCAGGGTTTCCAGACCCTGGTCATATGGGTCCTCTGAATATTTTTATGGGCTACACACACTTAGTTCTCAACTGGGAAAATTGCTAAGGCTATGAGCATGAGCCCTCTATTACACAGATGAAAGGTTTGGGGAATGCACTCCCATGTCTACACTCTAAGAGAGTTATACCTCCTAAGCTTACTAGTACCTCAAATGAAATGAGAGGACACTCCTTGTATTTCTTCTGTAGTTTAGAACTTAGAGATTTCTCCACTCCTACGTAGCTGGTGCAGGATTTATGCACCTTCGCACTACCTCTCTTGAGCCTAATGAACTCCCTTATCGATGAGGCCCAAAATAAATGGAAGTGTAAACACGCACACATGAAACTGTGCCCAAGGTCGATGGACTCATAGTTCATTTGTTTTAACTTGAGCCACTACAAGGCTTGATAATTTACATTTACAAACCAACAAAGTCATACCAAAGATAAAGGAACACAGTCCAACCATCAAGCAAACATGCACATCTCTAAACATTCACAGGATATCTAACTTTATTTCACAGTTACAACTCAATTTACACAGGGTATGAGTATACTTATCTATTACAGGTTGCAGCCAACTCACTGACTGTGGGTGTGTGCCTTTCCACCCAACCATAGGCTCAGAGGCATTCATTCTTAGTTCTCTAGCCACCCCTGTGCTACACCATGATATCACCAGAGAACTCTTGCAGTTTCTCAAGGATTCTTTCTCTATCTCAACTTCTGCTTAGGTTCTATTCTCTGCAAACTCTCAGAGATCTCTTTCTCTATCACTCCCTCGGTGAGTTTTATCAGATTATCCCTCATCATCAAGCTTGCAACCTTCTTTTCATCATCTGTTGGAGATATCCATGTGTTCTCTTCTTTGTCTATTTTCCCTGCCTTGCATGCACACCCCTCCTTTTTGGGAAGGTTCTCTTTCCTGTCCTCTTCCTTCTGTCAAATGGAAACTCGGGTCAGCCTGGGTCTGTGGGACTCTATGTTACTTCAGGATGACATTATCCTGTCTCCTCAGCCAGACCATGCTTCCATTCATGGGGGTGGTTGATTGCTCAACCACCAGTCCTTTTTCATTAACTGATTTATTTCCTTGGGATCTAGAGAGGGTTTGTTATTTCCAACAAGGGAAAATTTGGGGTCATACACATAATGAACCTTATCCATAGTTTTCCTCACTCTTTCCTCTAGTGATATCATGGCTAGTACTTCAAGGATTCACCCCCACGGTCAGTTATTGTCAATTCAAACAATAATACATTTTCATCGTTCCCATGCCATAACATGGTAATCCTAATTAATTATTAATTATAAGTTGGGGGAAACATGGGTGTTACAGCATGGTTTCCACAAAAGAATTTTATTATTCATTGGATGCATGAAAAGGTCCTCCTATTCTGATGGGGGACAACTCTCTAGTCGAGGTCACTGACAAAGGAAGAATTTAACTCACAAACAAAAGCTTCGAGAATGTGCTACACGTTCCCAAACTTTCTGTCAATATTCTCTCTGTGTATCAAATGAAAAACTCCAACACCGAAAAGAGAGTCATATTCACACCTAATGTAGTGGATATCTATGACATGCAAACAATTCTAGAGTTTCTACCGATGAGGTAAATCATCAATCTAGACTCTACACATTTTCTGAATTTATTGAACCGGATTCTGCATTACTGCTTACCCATGCTGATGAAATTAGTAGGATATGGCATGAAAGGTTCAGGCATTTAAATTTCAGATATATGCAACAACTTATCAAGTAGGGAATGGTTGATGGTCTATCTGACATCCACTTATCCAAAGGAATTTTTGAGGGATGTGTTCTTGGAAAACACCCTCAAGAGAAATTCGACAAAGGAAAGACTCATAAGGCTTCCTTTCCTTTAGATTTGATCCATAGTGACCTCATGGGACCTTTTATGCATCTATCAATCAGTAAATCAAGGCACGTGCTCAATTTTGTTGATGATTTCTTATGATTCACATGGATTTTCTTTCTCAGGAAAAAATCAGAGGTCTTTCAACACCTCAAAGATTTAAAAGCCCGTGTTGAGACACAGTCAGAAAATAAAATCAAAGTCCTTCGAACATATAACGGGGGAGAGTATGTAAACCATGAAATGCACAATATTTGTCATGAGGCAAGGATTCAGTTGCAGCACATGGTTCCCTATACTCCACATTAAAACAGAGTTGTTGAGTGGAAAAATAGATATCTAAAAGAGATGGCATCTTTCATGCTACATGCAAAGTCACTTCCACAAATATTATGGGATAAAGAACTTAATTGTGCAACCTACATCCAAAACATATCTCCCCATATATCTTTCAAGGATATGAACCCTTACGAGTTTTGGAGCAGCCTCAAACCGGAAGTGACCCACTTCTGTATTTTTGGTTCACGTGCATGGGCCATGATTCCCTATGAGAAGAGGAAGGCACTTGATCCACATAGAACATAGTGTATCTTTGTTGGATACCCCGACGGTGTGAAGGGATGAAGACTCATTGATATTTCCTCGGACCGACTCATCATTGAGCATAGTGTCCAATTCGAGGAAAATGTCTTGCATGTACCTTAACATCTGCATGCAGACACTTTTTTTCTTCCACCTGACAGAGATGATGAGCATGTAAATTTCGTCTCTTCTTAAAATGAGAGTTATGATTAAGAGGATTCAAATGATCCAGATATAGAGTCAGTACAGTTAGATGCAAATTCAGTGGATCCATATGAAGTTGCAAAGCTAGAGCAGAGGCCCAAGTGGGCCAAGACTACTCTTCAAGATGCAGGGGATCTTGTTGTGGATCCAATTGATACTAGGAGGACTCAATCTGATTTCGAGGAGCCTACTCTTCCACTCACTCCCACTGAACCGATGCCACCCAGGGATATGTTTTTGGTTCAGTATTTAGATCCACAGTCTTATGACGAGGTTGTTGGAAATCCATTTTGGGAATCTTCCATGCATGAGGAGTAAAAATCCCTCCTCTAGAACCAAACTTGGGATCTGATTCCCCTTCCTTCAGAAAGGAAACTTGTCAGGTGCAGATGGGTCTACAGGACCAAGAGAACAACATATGGATAGGTTAGCATATACAAATACAGGCTAGTTTCCAAAGGATTTCAGCATGTGCATGGCATTGACTATGATGAGACCTCGACGCCAGTATCGAAGATGGATTCCATATGTTTGGCACCTGCCATTGCGGCAACTAAGGGATGGGAATTCCATGAAATGGACGTGAAGAATTAATTTCTTCATGGCGATCTCTCTGAGGAGATCTATATGGAGCAACCCTAGGGATTTATGTAGAATTCATCTTTGGTCTGTCGACTGAAGAAGTCTCTTTATGGACTCAATAAGGTTATGAGGGAATGGCATGCCAAGATGTATTCACCTATTGTCACAGAACTTTGTATGTTGTAAGTCATACCCAAATGTTTACATGCTCAGGATGACTGATTCACTTCTACTCCTAGTTATGTATGTTGATGATTTGTTGATCACTGGTTGCTCGACTTCAGCAATTGCTACAGTCAAGAGGATTTTGCATGATGGTTCTTGATGATGTACATTGGTCTGCTACATTTCTTCCTTGTACTTGAGATCATTCAAGATGCATCAGACATGAAAATGTCTCAGGCCAAGTATGCATGAGATTTCCTTGAGAGATTTCACATGACAGTGTGTAAGTCTGCCCTGACTCCTTTCCTATCAGGAGTTAGACTTTAGGATGGTGGGGACACTCCATTGATTGACAACACATTGTACAGACAAATAGTGGGGAGCTTGTTGTATCTCACACACTCCAGACCAAACCTCTCTTATGCAGTTGGAGCAATCTCCAGATTCATGCAGGAGCTACATGAACTACATTGGAAGCATGCAAAGCATATCCTTCGATGCATATACATAACCATCACCTTTGGGATTCACTATTCATCAGACTCTACATTGGACCTCATCGGGTTCACTGATTCTAACTGGGTTGGCGATAGCATTGATCGCAAGTTCACATTTAGTTACTCACTCAGTCTTGGCTCTAGGCCTATATGTTGGTCAAGCAAGAAGCAGGCTAATATTTCTCTATCTTCAACCGAGGTAGAGTACAAAGGGGTAGTTAACATAACCATTCAAGCTATGTGGCTACAACATTTTCTCACTGAGTAGGGAATTCAGTTTCATCGACCGATCGTCATCTGGTGTGAAAACCAGAGCACTTTGAAGTTCTGCAGAGATCAAGTTCAGAGGCAGTGGATGAAGAACATCAAGATCCACATGCACTACAACTGGAACTTAGTACATGAGGAGATCATCAACCTAGAGTTTTTTCCCTCAGGAGAACAGACTGCATACATATTCACCAAGACCTTCACTGAGAAAAATTTCCATTCTCTGCGCAATCGTCTTGGAGTGAAGGAAACAATTGCCTAGCAATTGTCGGTTCTTATTTTTACATACATTGTACT
>ML795399.1:112422-123642 GCA_009831015.1 Picea engelmannii
CCTCATTTATTTCAGTGTAGCTTTTGTATTTGGGTACCTAACATGGCCTCGTTGTCGGGACCCATCCTTTATTTTCACCATAGTGATATTTAGGGGGGGTGTTGGATATACTTCACACACACCTACGATTTCTTTTTATTAAGGTTTTCCCTATGTTTATTAGTCATTATTTAGTCTCCTATATTTTAGGGAGAATATTCCTCTAGGAGAATATTCTCTTATGTTCACACCTCAGTTTGATCAGTTGAATGGAGTCTAGATGCCACATTGGGATTGTCACCATGCAACATTGGGATCCTCAGTAGCTAATGCGCATTATCCTTGGGATCATCACCAGACTAGCACATTACTCATGATTCCCTGATCTCCACCTCACTTCACTCAATTCCATCCAGTTAACTAAAGACTGAGAGACTAGTTAACTCAGACTAGGTGGTAGTTCACTCCCGTAACTTCCCTAGAGACTAGACTAGGTGGAATTTTACTCACGTAACTATTGGTGTGTGTCTAGATCACTCTTGACCACCACTATGGTGCATTGGCTTCTCCCCAGTGCGCATTATTTGAGTTATACAGAGTATATCATGTGTAAATTATCATTCATTCATTTGGTTAATGAGAATTCTTCCATTCTTTCTCTCTTGCTTCTCTTTTCTCATATTTTCTCTTCAATTGTGTATTTCAATTCATAGATAGATCTATTTTGTGCAGGTTCAACACATTTACAAAGAATAGTAGACACATAGTGATAATTCTCCACAAGTAGCAATGATTTACAAGTGAAAAATGATTCTCTTATTTATATGAGAGATCAAGCACCCTTATCACCAAGCAAACACTGTAAGAACATAAAATAATGTCTTTATCTCTTACAAACACTATATTTAAGGCTACACCACATAAAATATCCATGATACAAGAGTGGATAGATCACTAAGACCCCCAATGATGCCTCCAAAATGAAGTAAATATGTTTTGATTCCTAATTGTTCATCATAAATGCATGTTAGAGTCCATGGGTGTAGCATGAATGACCTCAACAAGTGGACAGATCACTCCAAAGTGATGTGTAGGGGGATCAAAAAGTGAAACATTTCATCCTCAAGTGACATAGCATCCCCAAAAAGTGTGATGTCTCATAAATAGGTGCCAAATCATCATGAAAAGGTGCAATGTCCCATCATAAAGGTGCCATGTCATCTCCAATGGGTGCTAGGACGTCTCAACAAGGGTGTCATGTTTTTCTTTGAATTTTGACTTTAGAACTCTCTCTATGTGTGTGTGTGTGTGTGTGTGTGTGTGTGTGTGTGTGTGTGTGTGTGTGTGCATGTTTTTCTTTGAATTTTGACTTTAGAACTCTCTGTGTGTGTGTGTGTGTGTGTGTGTGTGTGTGTGTGTGTGTGTGTGTATCAAGTTGCATCAACCTCAAGCATTGAAAAATGAAAACCAACCCAAAAGAAGAGATAACTAAAATGGGAAATATGGAGCATTCTATGGATAAATTGGAATATTGACATGTTATTCCTATCAAGGCCCCAAGTAGTGCGACTCTTCCCAAGAGTGACAACACTTTACTAGGAGATGATGATGAACACCAAGATGTAACAAGGAAAAAGGTATAAATTCAAAGCATCATGATCCATTGTCAGATTTATCCCATGGTCACTATCTTGACGTCAAATACATTGAGAATTAACACTTAACATGAAGCATTAAAACAAGGTACTTTATGTGTTCCATGCACCATATCACCTAATGTGAGTGATATGAGCATAAAGTGGGATGCATCTATATAAAAAAAAATTGGAGAATCTGAAATTTCATCATCAAAATCATTGTCTTTGATGTGGATCATGTGAGAAAAATCCCCTCCAATGACCCCTGGATGTGAGGGGGTAACATCTAGGTCCAACATGGGGACATGTTCTCACTGTATACTGCATGAGAACTCCAACAATCTCTAAAACTCCAAGACCTACACCCTGCATCAAACCTAAAATATATTCTTCTACATTTTAGCATAAAATCATTAGTAAAAATGTCAATCAGGGCGATACAATCCCTTTTGTAGATGGAAAGTATAAATGAAAATCAATAGAATCATTTTTATTTTTATTTTTTAATTAGGCAAAGACTAGATCGAAATTTTAACTAATTATAAATGCATATGGTCAAGAAATAGTTAAAAGAAATTAAGTAAGCAAATACAATCATGATGATTAACACCCAACATGACCTAAAACTACATACCTAATGCTACAATTCACAAAATCAAGTTTCGGTTGGAAATTAATGTTTGAGAAGTTTTCCATTACCAAAAAAAGGCAACTTATCTCCATTCAGTTTGGCTAAGTAAAATGAGTTAACTATATCCTTCATCTCGACTCTATAGTGACTAAGCCAAATATTCTCAAACTTCTTGTGCATACCTGGATTTTCCTTTATGTTGTCCCATGTGAGTACAATATCCCCCTCTTCAAGTTGTCTTTGTCTTGCTTTATGATCAAATATCCCTTTGATTTTATTTTGATTTCTTACTATTTGTTCAAAAGCATGTCTTCTAGACTCATCCCATTATACAAGTTGATCTATCCTTCCTTGTGAACCCTCATGATCTATTGTAAAATGTTGCATAAGATGTAACACAAGTATTTGGAGGTTAATATGCAATTTTGATTCTATTCTATACACTAATTCAAAAGGGTTTTTTCCCAATAGAAGTCTTAGTCATGGTATGAGTTTCCCATAGTACATATTTTATCTTGCTATCTAGATTCTTTTTGTTATCATCCATTGTCTTCTTAATTATATTCATAAGGTTCTTATTACTAGATTTAGCTAATAAATTCCCTTGTGGGAGATAGTTATAAGAATGAGATAAAACAATTCCATACTTGAAGCAAAAAAAATCCAAAGAAAGGGAATTAAAAGCTTTTGCATTATTAGTGGTGATTTTTGATGGGGCACCACATTTTGTAATTATTCCATCTTCAAGGAAATGTTGGAGTTACTTCACACACACCTAGGATTTATTTTTACTAAGTTTTTTCCTATGTTTATTATTCATTATTCAGTCTCCTATATTTTAAGGAGAATATTCCTCTAGGAGAATATTCTCTTCAGTTCACACTTCAGTTTGATCAGTTGAGTGGAGTCTATATGCCACATTGGTATTATCACCATGCAGTATTGGGATCATCACCATATAATGTGAATTGTCCTTTGGATCATCACTATACCAGCGCATTACTCATGATTCCCTGATCTCCTCCTCACTACACTATGTTTCAATCAATTAACTGAAGACTGATAGACTAGTTAACTCAACTAGGTGGCAGTTCACTCCCATAATTGCCTGAGAGACTAGAATAGGTGGTAGTTTACTCTCGTAACTATTAGTGTGTGTCCAAATCACTCTAAACCACCACTACGGTGCATTGTCTTCTCCTCTAGTGTGCATCGGTTGAGTTATACAAAGTATATCATGTGTAAATTATCATTCATTAATTTCGTTAATCAAAATTCTTCCATTCTTTCTCTCTTGCTTCTCTTTTCTTCTATTTTCTTTGTAACTGTGTATGTCAATTCCTAGCTAGATATATTCTATGCAGGTTCAACACATTTACATGGTATTAGATCTGACAGACTTCTAGGGAAAAGACACACCAAATTATTCTTGCAGGTACCGAAGATTGAAGATAGCGAAAAAATGGAATTTCCAAAAGAATTCATTCTTACATCTTACAACTTATTTGTATGGAATGAGAATATGATAATTCATCTTTGAAGGAGAGGATTGTACAGGTTAACCATGAACATAGAAGAAGAACCAACATCAACCATAGAAAAATCCAAGTATCTAAATCGAATGGATGAAGCATTCGGAAAAATTTGCAGTCTCATTTCTCCTGAACTACTCTTTCACATATCCTCTTGTAAAACCCCCAATGAAGCTTGGACCACCATGGAAATGATTTTTGGAAAAAAATATGAGATGAGGGGACACATGCTCGAGGGGACACATGAAGAATGGATTTATTCACAACGATCTCTCTGAGGAGATCTATATGGAGCAGCCCCAGGGATTTATGCAGGATTCATCTTTGGTCTGTTGACTGAAGAAATCTCTTTATGGCCTCAATAAGGCTCCGAGGGCATGGTATGCCAAGATGGACTCTTACCTATTGTCAAATAAATTTGTATGTTGTAAATCAGATCTGAATTTTTACATGCTCAAGAAGACTTATTCACTTCTACTCCTAGTTTTGTATTTGATGATTTGTTGATCACTGGTTGCTCGACTTTAGCGATTGTTGCAGTCAAGAGGATTATACATGGCAGGTTCTTGATGAAGGACATGGGTCTTCTACATTTCTTCCTTGGAATTGAGATCATTCAGGATGCATTAGGCATCAAATTGTCTTAGGCCAAGTATGCACGAGATCTCCTTAAGAGATTTCACATGACAAACTGTAAGTTTGCCCTGACTCCTTTCCTATCAGGAGTCAAACTTGAGGATGGAGGGGACACTCCATTGATTGACATCACACTATACAGACAAATAGTGGGGAGCTTGTTGTATCTCACACACTCCAGACCAAACCTCTCCTATGTAGTTGGATTAGTCTCCAGATTCATGCAGGAGTTGCATGAACTACATTGGAAGGATGCAAAGCATATCCTTCAATACGTATAGGAAACCATCACCTTTGGGATTCAATATTCAACAAACTCTACATTGGACCTCACCGGGTTAACTAATTCTAACTAGGTTGGTGATAGCATTGATCGCAAGTCCACATCTAGTTACTCACTTAGTCTTGGTTCCGGGCCTATCTGTTGGTCGAGCAAGAAGCAAGATAATATTTATCTATCTTCAGTCGAGGTAGAGTACAAAGGGGTAGTTAACATAACCATTCAAGCTATGTGGCTACAACATTTTCTCACTAACTTGGGAATTTAGTTTCATCAACTGATCGTCATATGGTATGGTCTCTACCCATCTAGTGAAATAGTCTATGGTAGTGAGGACCCATCGATATCCATCGATAGAATTTTCTTTAAACTTACTGATAAAATCCAAACCTCACTATTGAAAATGTGCTTCAACAATAATTGGTTTCAAAGGTAAAGTGGGAAATCATTGTTTCCATAAGAAGAACTGGCATGGTTAACAAGATCTAACATAATTATGAGTATCAATGAACAACATAGGCCAATAGTAACTTTCCCTTAATATATTATGTGTTGTGGTATGATCTGTAAAGTGACGTCCACAAAATCCTAAATGGAATTCCTCAACTAACTTTTTGGATTCATCTTTGTTTACACATCTAAGGATTATTCCATTAAGGTTTCTCCAGCCAAGACCATCCCAGGTAAAACAAAATCTCATGGATTTTAATCTTAAATCTCTTCTCTTATGATCAACTAAGTGTCTAGGACATGATAGATTCTTCAAGTAATAAATACTATCTGAATACCACTCATCATTTTCCAACTCACTCAAAACAACATCCATTTGGTCACTTTCACCTAATTCAAAGACTTTATCATTTCCCTTGGTTAACATTTCATCTAAGCCTTTCCCCTTTATGATTTTAGTTGATTTAATGTCAAGGTCGTACTCTTGGATATTTGATACCCATTTCCTCTAGTCCCAAGACAATCTTGTTGAGTTAGCACATCTTTAACAGCTGGGTATGGGACATAGGAAATGATTTTGTTGTAGCCGACATAACTCTTAAAATATTTCATTGATTGCAATAGGGAATAATCTTGCTTCTTAGTAATGGTATACTTTAATTAAGCATACCTAAGGGTCTTACTCATGGAAGCAATTGGTTGTTCATTATTATCCTTGTTCTTTTTCAAAATCACACCAACAATAGTATCTTCAAACAAAAATGAGAAGATGATAAAGTCTCAAGAATAATCAGGGCTAACAAGGATTGGTGTTGTTGTAATGGCTTCTTTAATATCCTTGAAATATTTCTTACTAAGTCATCCCACTTGAATAAAGCATCTTTATTTAACAAAGTGCTCATTGGTTTCACTATTTTGAAAAAAATTGGAATGAATCTTCATATGAAGTTAATCCTAATGAAGAATGACTATGATTTATTGCTATTTGGGAAAGGAATTTTCTTTATGGATTCAACTCTTGCAGTGTCAATACAAATACCATCTTTAGAAAAAACATGACCCAACAATTTCCCTCCTTCTACACAAAATGTTGACTTCTTGGAATTGAGTGAGATTCCATACTTCCTACATCGTTCAAACACTTTCCTTGGATGATGGATATGTTCATTTTTTTCCTTGGACACAACAATCAAACCATGTTGATATATCTCAATTATCTTTCATACCAAGTTCTAGAAAGCGAAGTCCATTTCCCTTTGAAAGGTTGATCCAACATTCAAAAGACCAAAAGGCATTCTTAAATATTTGATAGTTCCCACATGGTGGTAAAGGTTGTCTTAAGTTAGTCTCCTTATTTAACCAAAAATTGGTTATATCCTAAGAAACCATCTAGCATAGATAGCATTCTAGCCCCAATGACCCTTTGCAACAAATTTTCTATATTTGGAAGAGAGTATTTGTCTTTAAGGAATAGTTGATTAAGGTTTCTAAAGTCAAGGTTGGTTACCCAAGAGGAATTCTTAATGGGGGTAATGATCTTTGTGTTAAGTATATTTTGTAGTTCCTTTTGGATTAAGGGGGATAACTTGGGATTAATGTTTTTTTTATTTTGTCTAAAAGGTTGTTCCCCTTCCTTTAGAGGAATGGTGTGTTGGATAATGTCTCCTTTATAAGCCTTCAAATCGTCATATTACCAGGAAAATACATCCTTATACTCACGAATGAGCTATATAATATCTCTTATTTCATCAAGAATAATGTTCTTCCATATCTTGATTATCCTAGGGTTATTTTTTGAACAAATATTAATCTTAATGACATCTTCACATTGATCAACAACATGTTTCCCTTTATACATATCATTTCTATCAAAATTTATATCTAAAGGATTGAATTGTTTGGCAATTTTTATATTTCCAATTCTTGAGCTTCAATTTGCCAATTTACTTGGTTTTCTAATAATTCCTTCAAACTATGCAGAAAACGAAGAATTTAGTCATCATCACTAAAAACTTAGAAATGTTCAATATTCTTGGGTACGGATGGTCTAAAAATCACTTCCATCTTACATTTACCATGGAATATTTCCTAACATGATTGCAAAGTGGATGCTACTACTACCAATGCATTGTCAATAACATTTTTCTCTCTTGGAACTACTTTAATTGCAAATGCATCAAAGAGTTTTATGGTGTATTATAGTGTGTTTCTATATATTCTTAATCTGTCATTCATTTTTTTTAACACAAACTGAATAGATATTTCTATTAAAGGGTTGTGCATAAGTAATAACATAAAAAAGGATTACATAATAGGCATATAACCGATTGTTTGTTGTATATATGCATCAAAATGACAATAATATTTAATGTTCTTACTGGGCTATTTTTAACAACTTCTATGTTGTATACATCCTTGAAAAATTTCCCAAGTCACCACTAGACTATAAAAAACATTTAAGACATATTAGTGGTTGTGTCTTGCATTTCAGAGTTCCGTAGAGGGATTTGAGGATATTCTTTTGTGTCCATAGGAGTTTTTCCTCTTCCAGAGCTTCCTTAGTTGTTCTCAACTTCACCATCATTTGGGGAATTTATTCCAAGATTGACGAAGTCCAACTTGAACGTTGTGCTAGCTCGGGGTCATGAATTTTCTAAACAACAACCTCCATATCATCCGTTCTCCTCGCAAGAGAGGATAGACTTGCTTCAAATAAATTGAATCGTTCTTCCATACAATTTGCAAGCCCGAATAGTATTCCTTCTAGCTCTTGGAGTTTATTTATAATTTTTTGGAGTACAACTATTTCATGGCTTCTATAGTTCCCGAGGTCCCTCATCAAGTGTTCCATAAGAAATCCCTGACCGTGAGCCCTGTAGCTACTCCAAATGACAATGAATAATGTGTATGGGAGACATGGAGAATAATAAACTAATAAATCATCATCAAAACTTTTACAGATAGAAGGAAACATAGAAAAACACTTGATAATAAGTTGTGTGAGTCGGAGAAAGGCTCCACACAAACCCATGAATTGCACTTGCCTTTCTTTCACTGAGTTTCTTGAAGAAACTTGGATACAATGAAGAGGAATCGAATTCAACCCGACTTTAGGGAAGACAAAGGTATCTAAATATGTTGAACTAGAGGGTTGTTAGAAATGTTTAACAGGTTGTCATTGATGGCAAGTACAGCAATGAAGATGGCATGAATACAGGAAGAATGTAACAGACGGGCACCATAAGTATTTTGGGAAGAAGTTGCAGAGAAACCTCGATAAGATCAGAAGAGATAGTGCAGAGGATGTTTGGTATGTTTTACAGGCAGCGTAAGCTTGTCATTGATGGCCAGTACAGCAGTACAACATCGATGATCAACAGGAAAATAGAAGATAAGTCTAGGAATATCGAATGATCGAAGGCAACGCTGGCAAGTACAACAATGATGATGGCTTGAGTACAGTAGCGATGATCAACAGGCAAAGAGAAGATAAGTCCATAAAGATCGAATGATCAAAGGCAACGCAACATTGACAAAATGATAGAAGGCCCGAGAAGCATTTATGATCGTTGGATCCCATCCAAAATTCCCGACAGCATGAGGGTCGTCAAATCTGAATAAAGACAAGAAGAGGGCGCTGAAGAGGAGAATAGATCTCAGGCGTCAAATCTGAGTGCAGGTTCCGACCACCGTTGGATCGAGGAAAACCTGCATGATCTTTAAAAGTGCAAGGAGTAGAGGGCTCACAAATCCCGAAAGCAGGAGAATCGTCCATCTCAGGGGATTATGTGGACCGTTGATCTGACTCCCTATCGGAGTTTCGAGGATCGAGAGTTGGAGATGTCAAAGAATATTGACATCAAGAATCCCGAAATCACGATGTGTGAAATCCTGACTGAATCTGAACTGTCAGATCAAGATGTGATCTAGACCGTCGACCCGACTCATGTCAGTAGACCACGTCAGCTAGGAACATGTGGCACAAACAGGTAATGACAAGTGTCAGACCAATTCAACATGCCAGGCACATGTAAGTCATGAATCAGGGTGACACGTGGCAGTTATTTAACACATGTGACGTCAGCAGACTTACACCATGACGGAGTTTCGAGGATCACGTGTTGGAGATGTCAAAGAAACAATGCAATGGGAATCTCGATATCGCGATATGTGAAATCGCGATGTAATATAAGGCATCAGATTAAGGTTGAATCTAGACCATTGATTCCATTCCTAGTCAAAGTTTCGGGGATCGAGAGTTGGACATGTCAAAGATTATTGACATCAGGAATCTCGATATCGCGATATGTGAAATCGTGATGTATTCTAAACCGTCAGATCAAGTGTTGATCGGAGGGCTACTGATGCACGACACAGTGAAACTACCAGAAACCATTGATGGCATCTGCTAGAGAATTCGAAGAGACCCCTGTGTGATCGCCAGAGGAGAAGAAGGGTCTCCAAGCTTTGTCCAAGTGAAGGAAGACTATTCTTAGAAGGGATTGACAGATGGATGAGCGTGGAATCATGTAACTAAAACAAAGAAGGTGAGCTCGACTGTCACAGAGAAGACGAAGAGTCTCAACTGCCAGAGAGGCTGAGGAATCTCAGCATAACATCCAGTGATGTTGAACACGTGGGAAAACGGCCAGAGAAGCTGAAAAGTTATGATGATGATCATGCAGAGCACTCGAGAGGTGGAGGAGATTGGCACGGTATGATCATGTAGAGGAATGGTGAATATTGCATGCACAAGATGAAAAGAAGCTATATATACATGGTACAGAGAAGAGAAGGGTTGATGTTGCTATTGGAGTTTGCTGTGGTTGTAGCTGGTGAAGGTGATTCATGTGTGAAGAAGAAGGAGAGTGCAGCAGCTGAATTGAACAGAAGAGGATTTGTGAAGTGAATGGGTATGGCGCACAGAGCATAAAAGGCAGAAGAACAGACAGCGCAAGTGATGTGTGCAGGAAGGCAATGAGGCAGACAGAGTAACGAAATGCAGCATAACAGTGATGAGTCTGGTAAGCCATTGTTGAACATTATATCACTATAATAAGTTTGAGTAACAAAGAATTAATATTTCAGGGTGGTTGGGAGGTGCTCGGGAGGACTGTTGTCCTCAGAGGTTCAAGTGGGTGCTTGAACACAGGAAGTTGTAGCTTTCATCTGGTTGCAGCCAGAGAAACCAGGGTGGCAGGGTGGTGCAAGGGAGAACTATTGTTCTCTGTTATACAGGTTGGTTGCCCGTATGATTGGAAGTTGGTGCTTCCATCCAGTTGGTGCTTCCTTCTAGTTGGTGCTAGAGAAACCAGGGAGTTGATGCTTCCTTCTAGTTGGTGCTAGAAAAACCAGGGAGTTGGTGCTTCCTTCTAGTGGGTGCTAGACAAAACAGAGAGTTGGTGCTCTAAGCAAGTTGCAGCTTGCAAAACAGAGGTTGTAGCCTCATTATGAGTTGGTGCTCATATGTATGATAATGTAAATAATGTAATTATTACTTATCATATAAAGAAAAAGAGGTTTTTACCCTGTATGGGTTTCCTCGGAAAATATATGTCTATGTGTTTCTCATATATGTGACTGATGTTGAATGTGCCAGTGTTTATTTCCCTGCATTATTGTGATCATCATTCAGTGTTTATGCAAAGAGTTTTAAAAGAAGCATAATTGTTTAATCTCGGTAACAACTGATTCACCCCCCCCCTCTCAGTTGTCCAACAATTGGTATCAGAGCCGAACCCCTTTTATCTAAGGGTAGATCCTAGAGCTTAAACATGACAAGCCATGAAGGGACTTCAGTCACTAGGCCTCCTCTATTTTATGGAATGAATTTTGAATTCTGGAAGGTTAGAATGAGAACATACCTAATGGCCTTAGGAGCTGATGTATGGGATGTAGTAGAGACTGGATACATAAATCCTGTTGTGCTAGATTCCAAGGATGATAAGTTAGAATTTAGCTTTAATGCTAAGGGAATGAATGCTATCTTGAATGGACTTGCAGAAGCCGAGTTTGTGAAGGTGATGCATCTTCAAACTACTAAAGAAATGTGGGACAAACTCATTAACAGCTATG
>ML795399.1:129172-152828 GCA_009831015.1 Picea engelmannii
TATGATAATGTAAAGAATGTAATTATTACTTATCATATAAAGAAAAAGAGGTTTTTACCCTGTATGGGTTTCCTCGAAAAATATCTGTCTCTGTGTTTCTCATATATGTGACTGATGCTAAATGTGCCAGTGTTTATTTCCCTTCATTATTGTGATCATCATTCAGTGTTTCTGCAAAGAGTTTTAAAAGAAGCATAATTGTTTAATCTCGGTAACAACTGATTCACCCCCCCCTCTCAGTTGTCCAACAAGGGTTTCATCTCTAAACAGGAAATAATGTTTGTCATATCGATTTTGGCTTTGAACCTTGAATTGCACAGATTGGGAGAGGACATCACACAAGTCTCATAACTCCATGTATTTTTATGATCACCCTTCACACATTTGAAATCTTCCTGAGGTACAATTTCCCTCCAGTTGTTGACAAGACAGAACATAGCTTGTCACTTAAGGAATGTGGAGTAAGCTCCTCTCATTATTTAAATTTAATTCCCCTTATGGTTTCCTAGAAGCCTCATTTGTGTTTGTTATCGCACAAGTTGTAGGTTGGGAAAAACCCAACCCAAACCACAATATGGAGACAACTAAGATAAAATCTACCCATTTTCATCTTAGATAGGTATTCCCGTCACTTTAGATATGAAGTAATCACCTCAAGGGGGGGATCTCAGTGACCCTAGGGGGAAATGAGATAGAAAGTGAGATGATGAGATGAATTCCCATATATGTCAAGTTTCTATGTGGAATATGGATTTGATGGCACGTATCAGAAGTGTTTTAAGGTTTCCAAGACTTTGGGTACCTGCAGAAAGTGTTTGTACCTGCCCGAGACACAAGAAAATCCAAGTATGTGTGTAATATGTTAAGTGGACAAGCAAGTTAATCTTATTGTACCTAATTGTAGCAGTAAACAAAGATGTGTTGATACTGAGAGGGGGGTTGAATCAGTATCAAGTACAATTTAAAAAAAAAAATCAACTTATACTTAAACCATTCAATTATATCTGATGAGCAATGAACAATAGTATAAGAGTTACACCAATACACCACAATACACCATGCACAATATATGAGAAATAATCAATAGTTATTGTTCAAGGGAAGTAATGAATTCCAAAGGTAGCTCTAGCTTCCAAATATAAAGGGAGGGATAAACCTCCAAAAGGAAGATACGATACTCCAATATCAAGAGAGGGTTGACCTCTCCATCCTTGACCCTTCCTTCCACCCAAGAATATATGAGAGATAATAAAACTTTACATTAAATCATCAACATCAACTAACCATCACATAGAACCAGATAATGCTTCCTAAAACTTCTTCAACTTCTGCAATTCTTCACTTCTTAGAATACTCCAATCCTGTAGATAATATAACTCAATGTATTCTCTGAAACTCCTCCAATTTTCACTCATTGAATCCTCCCCAAAAAGAAGTTATAGAGAGAATGGTAGACCTTATTCAATTCTGGTTTATTCGGGAGAGCGAACTTGTACAGAATGCCCCGCTCTCAACATTTAACATCGGATTTTGAAATTCACACACAAGAAACTAAAGCCCTTACTCTTTCCAATTAAATTGGTCTCACTTCATTTGAATTCTCTATGAATAAGTTATGATTGTTTTACACGTAACACATGTTTATGAGTAGCTTCAGGACTAGCCAAAACCCTTATCTTCCACATAGTGTATCTCCAAAAGTATAGTGAATAAAGAGCTAAAATTTTTACCACATATGCTTAGATATGTCTTCTCAATACCATACCAATTTCACCATATGAATTGTTCTATAAAAAAAATTATAGATAAAATGGTAAGATGACTTGTAAATAACATACCTTAGAACACAACACCAAAAGACTTCATCCTCCCTTGAAATCCGGCCTTCTTTACTTCAGATTTCCTCTGAAATTCGACTTGTGTGTGTTTAAATGAATGTATAATGATATGTATTTATACCATTTATGCCACTTCCTTTTAACAATAGGTCCAACCTGACACTTTATTATTTTTTAATTCATTTCTTTAATTATCTTCACGGTCGACCTGTACTTCCTTCTTCAATTCACTTTGTCATATTCAAAAATTCATTTCTCCTCAACCATGAGGATCCATGTGACGTGCCACCTACCACCGGAAACAAAATGATGTATATTATCTATCCATGGGTTTTGTTTCTTCATGTGCACTGTCCTTTATGTCTAAATGCCTTCATCAATCTTGCAGTCCAAAACCAATGTCTAGGGTTGACATCAATGACAACAACCAATATTCCAACAATCTCCCCCTTTGTCATCGATGACAACACTCATGCTCCCCCTATCATCATCATCCCAATTTCTCTCCCCCTTTGATATCATGCTCCCCCTGTCATCATGTTCCCCCTTTGGCAAAGGTTAGGGTTGTTCCCCCTGAGTTTAATGGAAAAAGGGAACTCTCTTCTTTGGGGTTGCTCCCCCTGAACATATAGCACTTAATAACACTTCATTTTTATGGTCTCTTTCTTCCTTGAAGCTTTTTTGTGGATTTAGGACATATATGTTTTTTTGTTTTTTTTAAGTAAAAAAGGGGCAGAGCCTATTGCATTAACTTTTCAAAAAACATATACACCTGGACTGCCAAGTGTCCCACCGGATTAACTGAAACCGGGACAGTCGGCCTCCTATATAGTTGGTGGAAAAAAACGGGCTACCATCTGTCTTGCCCATGGGAAACCAAGACATATGGAAACCCTCAGTCTAAGAATACTTCCTTAGTCTTTGAATTACATCATAATGAAACTTAAATAGAACTAGAGCCCTAGCTCTAAGTAAAACAAAAATTCTAACCATAGCCATTAACTGTACAATTACCCGGTGGTCGCTGCATTGTCCATGTCAGCATATCCTTTCTGCTCTCCTGCCCCGGCTGGAAGAGCGAAGGGTTGTGCACACGTCGGGCATTGTTGTCCTGGAGGCACGTTGGAGTAGGCATCATAGAGCATGTCAATGCATTGGTTGATTAGCATCGCACAATGGATTTGGTCCTCCACCCGGATCCTCAATTCGAACATCAACTCCAGGTGCTCCGAGTGGAAGAATGAGGACTAGACATGTCATTCTTCTTGCATGATGGATAGGGGACGTGGCATGGGAGTCGTGCCACCCTCCCTCTTCAAGCTATCCTCTGACAGTTCACCTTCCGATTGTGTTTCCTCCACCTCTATTGTCTCGTTCCTTTCTTGTGTTCCCATTACCTCATCCAGATTCCGTGACGAATTATGTCCATGCTGAGAAATCTGGTTTCCCCCACCCAGGGGGAATTCTTTTGCACTTGCTATCACCTTTACATCCATGTCCTCTGGAAATTATTCTATGATATAACAAGTAGGGGCTTCCTCCAATTAGGCGACCCCCTTGTGGCAGCTATGCAGTTTCCCTGTAGCCTGCATGATGGTTTCCCCTAAAAAGCAAGTTGGCAGCTTCTAATTGTCTGGAACTATAAAAAGGAGGTGTTATGGAGGAGCCTGAATGGGTTCCTCTAGAAAAACTTCTTCCACATAGGCCATGGGAGGCATTCTGGGCTTCTTGGCTTTGTGGACAAGCTACGTCCGAGCCATGGAATACGCTCATTCAAATCTGTGTTGTCTCCTCCGGTGAGCATCAAAGGCATACTAGGAAGCACCCCTGTGGGGCTTACCTCTTTCCCTTAGCATGTAAATGAGCCCAATAGTGATCAGAGTGACAATGAGGCTGCAATAGCCACACCAGAGCTTAGAGATGCCTGGCTTCTGCAGCTCAAATTCGAAATGCGTTCTTCCCCGACCAAATTCATAGATATTCAACAGGATGGATGCGACGGGATCATAAGTTAAGGATGCCTTCGTAGTGCGTTGTGCATCCATCCTCTTCACTTGCGTGGGAGGACTCGGCCCATCAGCCTGGCTTCTTGGGCCTGCTCCCATCCTTAATGGTGAGGGGATGGGAGCCATTGGCCTGTATTTAAGGCCCAGCCTGGCTCTATACCACGTGACTTCGTTGCACTAGGTGTCACCAAATCCAGGGTTAAGAAGTCCCTGTTGGCCAAGGTTTGACAACGGGTTGAGAGATCTGTGCTTTCTAAAATGTTTGTTTCCCAGTATATGCGTTCCCTCTCAGTTGTTACCCCTTCATTTTACAAGCAATCCGCTACATTGTTTTCTTCCCTTTTCACATGGCAGGGTACGATGTTGAGATTGGGCCTGAGGAGGTCTCCAAATTCCTCTAGTAGCCTGCATAGTCTCAAGCTGGGCGAGAATTTCATCGGATTTTCCCTGTGAAGAATCTTAGTTATTAGCTAGATGATAATTTGAGAGTCCCCTTCTAGAATTATTTTGTGGAAGAGGTTATCAATTGCTTCTTGGAGGCCGCGAAGGAGGTTTGTGAGTTCATCTACATTGTTTATGCTTTCCCCAATGAAGCCTGCCACAAGGCAAAGGATTTGTCCATATGATTTTCTGAGTGTGGCCCCAAAACTAGCCAGTCCTGGGTTTCCTTTGGAAGCCCCATCAAAGTTAACCTTTACAAATATTGTTGGAGGGAGGGACCAGGTGGTTGGGCTGCTGCGTTGGTGATTGGTTGCAATCACAACAGGATAATTTTTCAAGCTAAGCTGCCAGTGCTAGAAAATGCATTGCCCCTCCAGACCACATTTCAATTCCTTCAGCTTCCAAGGTTTACTTTTGATTGTTTCTTGGATGAGCATAAATATTCTTTCCCAGGTTAGAGCTGGTGTGGATGCCTTGGAGTGGAAGATTTATTTATTCCTTTCCTTCCAGATTTTCCAGAGAGTGAAACCCTGGAGGATTATCCAGATGTGGGAAAGAATAGGGTTTTTATAGGTGAGTGAGTCCCAATTCTCTATTGTGTCTCTGATGTTGTTCCATTTTCTATTCGTCCTACACATTGCTTGAGATCCTTGGTCCCAAATCCACTGGCTAAAATGACATATATTGAAGAGATGCTCCATTGTTTCCCCTTGTTGTTGACATAAAGGGTAGATTAAGGGCCCAATGAAGCCCCTTTTTCTGAGATTGTCCCAAGTGAGGATACATTTATGAACTATGATCCATAAGAAGGTGGAAACCTTATGCCAAAGGGAGGGGCTCCAAATATTCTCCTTGTCATGATTTTGTTAATTGCCTTACAGATAGTAGGCCTCCTTGACTGAGAAATTCTCGTGGTGGTGTGTCCCCATCTGAGGATGTCTGGGCCTTCCTGCGTGGGTATTTTCCTGTGACTATCATAGTGTTTCCAGGCCTGTAGGTCCAAGTTTTTTGGGATCTGTATCTCCCGTGTGGATGTTTTCCATTGTTGCCAAGGCAATCTTCGATCATCAAATCACTAGAGACCCTTTACCTGCCGAAAGGTGTTCCGGTTTAGCATTTTCCTGAGGGGGCTTAGTTCCTCCAATTCACACATAGGTTTTTTTTGCTGCCACAAGTCCTACCAGAAAAGTGCACTTTCCCCATTTCGAATCTCCTAGAAGGCATGATTCTGAACAAGTTCTCTATTTTGCGAGGCTGTGTTCCAAATGTTGGATCCATGTATTTGGTCATTGTGTGGGATGAGTTGGTCTGCTTGTGTGTTTGGAGCATACTTTTATTTCCATATTTGCACCCATAGCGCAGTGGGGATGATGCAAGAGCATTGTCAGCAACAAGCAAGCATGGAGGCAGAAGATAGTTGGGATGAACGCCATCACATTTTGGCACATGTCAAAAATGTTTTGAAATGTTTTTGAAATTTTGGATGCACGGACATTAATGAAATAGTTAAGAAGGCATACTTCCTTATTGTAAATAGATCTTGAGCGATCTAGTCTCATCTGTAGGATGTAGAGGCATTTATGCCAGTTAATGAAAGTAGGTAGATTTAAAAATTCTAGATTAGACAGTTTTAGGAGCTGGAGGGAAAACGACTATAGACACCCTCATCTTTGTATCATTGTATCAAGAAGAGATGGTAGGATCAAGCACATTAGCATAGAGAAGAAGCAGAGAGTTGTAGAGAAGAACCCATGTACAAAAGTTCTGAATTAATATTTGAAGCTTTGACTCAGACTCATGGTGAGATAATGCTTTATGTGTATACATACTGAATGCTATGCTTATGGTTTTTTTATTTATCTCTATCATACATTTGTTATTATGCTATGTGTGAATGTATGTTTTCATGTTGGATGTTTGAAAACTGAGAGACAGAGAGAGAGAGAGAGAATGAGTTTCAATTGTTTCTCTTCCTGAGTGAAAGAAGTTCCTGCAAGGAGTGCAGTGAAGCGTCCGCAAGATGTGCGTTGGCAGAATTCAGAAGTTCATCTCTGGAAGCTCAGGAGAGATACCGTTGTTCTCGTTTCGACTGAAGTGTAAGGACAAACATAGAAGCCGTGCAAGGTGTGCGCAGGCTGGTTGAGACCTTAGAATTTATAAACTAAGGTTGAGAGATTGAAGGATTGTTATTGCAGAGTTGCACAGAGTCAAGAGATCCAAATATTCAGGAATATTTGAAGAAGTGCCGCAAGGAGTGCGTGCAGAAGTCTTTTAGTAGATCCAAGGTTGCGAAGGAAGCTCAGGAGCGTTAGGAACTTTGAATCATTCGAGAGAAAGGAAGGAAATTCAAGTAGTTAGGTGGAGTTTAAATTCCAGAGGGGGATCACATGTTTTATTTAAACCAGAGGTTCTTTGAGGAGGAGATTGAATGGTCAGAATTCTTCGAGGAGAATTCCTGAAATAGCGGGGACCGTAGGATCCAGGAAAGTTGCAGGGGATTTAAGTGTTGGATAGAATTATCCTTCGAAGGCAGAGTCAATGTGGACCGTCGATTGTGACCTATTCAGACCATCAGATCATTTCGGGAATTTGGGTTTTGATACCCCGGGATTCAAGAGGTAGAGTCGCACGACATTACAACTCCCGAAATCGTGGAGAGTGAAAATCCAAAATCAGTGGTAAGGTGAGTGAGAGTTTGGTATTTCAAGTTTTTGGAGGTTGAAGGGGCAAGGCGCTCAACAACAGGATTTTTGAATTCACAAAATTCGGTATCCCCAAAAGAAAAGGGAAAAAGTCCCAATGATAGTTGGGGTTTGATCGTGGGGTTCATGCTGGTGAATGATCGTGCGATCATAAATCGGGAGGGCCTGTGAACTATACTCAGAGAGGGTGAGTGAATAATTCCCTGAGAGGAATTAAGAGGGTCAGTCAAACTCTAAGGGTCGAAGTTAAAATATCCTGTGTAGACTCCAGCCTGAGGGTTTAGGGGTCTGCGTCAGTTGTGGTATCAGATCTTAGAAAGATTTCTTTGCTTTCTATAGCAGGGAAAAGAGGAATTTTGTAGCCATGTCACTGAGCAGAAGAGTCAAGAAAATACCTGACCCACCAGAGGAAAGGGAAATTCCAAGAAGAAGAGATAGATAATTACCTGATCCGTCAAGGGAAAGAGAGATGCGTGAATTACGTGCCAGGCTTGATGCCATGGAAACATCACAGAGGCGCACCATTGACGTTGGGGATATCAGCGAATCTAAAAATGAAAATGAAGCCATAACCAAGGAAGCTACATTCAAAGATGCTGTGGAAGAACGCTTATTCAGGGCTATTGCAAGGATAGGTGTCAGGGAAAAAATGGAGATTCCCATGTATGAGGGAAAACTGGATGTTGAGGAGCTTCTAGACTAGATTAGAGCTCTGGATAAATATTTTGACTATGAGGACGTCGAGGAAGACAAGAAGGTCAAACATGCTATCACAAGACTTAAAGGACATGAAGCATTATGGTGGGATGAACTGCAGGCTGACAGACGCTGCAATGGCAAGCAGAAAATCAAAAGCTGGGATAGAATGGTTGCAAAGATGAAATCCAAATTTATACCCACGGATTATCAAATTACTCTGTTTCGGAGAATGCAGAACTTGAGACAGAAACTGATGACAGTGAAATAATACATTGAAGAGTTCTACAGGATAAACATCAGAGCAGGTCATCAGGAAAGTGATGATGAAAAAGTTGTTAGGTATATGAATGGTCTAAGATATGACATTCAGGACGAGATGAGCATGATGACCCTTAGGAATGTGGAGGATACTTATCAGATGGCTTTGAAAGCTGAAGAGAAGTTGAGCCGTGTTATTCTTGAGTTTATATTTTAAGGCTGTAAAGTATACCATCAAGGCATCCGTAAATGTTAAAAAGAATAATCTTGAGGATAAGAATTAAAAAGGAAGGGTGAAGCAGAATCAGTTTCTCAACTATCTCTGTCTAGATTCTCGCTATTCTTGGATGCTAATATCTCTCTAAATAGCAGCCCATGACTGTTCTAAGTCAACCCGGTTAGTTGTTGTTTGTAAGATGGTATTAAATAGGTTCAAGGCAATATTGGTTTGATCTTGAAGGCCAGGTTCAATGTTGGGTTGTCTACTACTTGGAACATTCATGAGGATAAGATTTTATTTAATCGTGAAAGAATTTTAATCAAATGTTACTTTAATTTTTTTAAGAGATGAGAATAGGAAAAACAATTTTAAAATTTAAAACACTAACATAAATACATTCGAGGTTGTTTCCTGGATTTGCAACAATTTTAGAATTATAAAATAACAAAGAAGTACTAGAGAAAAATATGAGGCATTTATCAAGAAAGAATCTCATATTTCAACAGGTTATAGAGAAAGAAGACAATGTTTCTAATGAAAAATTAAGTATTTAAAGTTCAAATCATTAACAGGTCTTAAAATCACTGATAGCAATTTCAGAGGAAAAGTTGTAAATAATTTGATATCCAAATCAATCTTAAATATATGCGAGATATTTGCAGGTAACTTCAAATTGATTAATCATTAGAAAAACATTGAAAGAAAAAAACAATAAAGCATAGAAAACAGGGTTGAAGAACACATAGCTACAAATTTGCAGGATTCAGAATCTCGTTTGTAATGTATATTATGATGGATTGGAAAACTGTTATTACAATCGGCTCTCTCCAAAAATTAAAACCCTTTCTCAGTCTTTAGAAAATACATTTATACACCTTCATCAAAATTTTCTCGTTGGTGACTAACCAACTTCCTAATATTACGGTTACATATATGAATAATGTCAACCGTTAACATTTCCTTTCTAATTTCTAATGATAAAAACTTTTTTTAAAAATGTTTTTATGCTTGTGTTGAAGAACTTCCTTTCTCCGCTTCAAGACACTGAACACATTTTCCCAAAAATTTCACAAACATTCTAGGAGCATCTGGTATCTCATTTGCTTCAAATAAGAAAAATATTTTTTGTAATTCAGGCAAACGATTTTATATCATCTTCTCTGTGAACTTAATAGTTTGCAACCTTAAGTTCGGTGTGACCATCCATTTGTTGATTTCAGTGATATTTATTAATTTAATTTTTGAAATCTCTATCTTCATTTCCTCTAGCTCTTCTTTGAACTTTAGCTGATGCTTGGCAATATTAATCTCATCTAATAATCCAGGGCATTCATTTGTTTTGATATTCAAACAAGTTCTTTCTAAGAGATCAAAAATTCCCTGGAAATCATCATTGACATCTCTGGTCAATATTTTATATTCAGTCAAGCCTGCTTCCCACACCTTAAGCATTATATCCGCTTTAACCTGTTCAGAAATCGATAATTTTTTAATCCTTCCAACTTCTTCCTTTGTTGAGAGGGCTACTTCCTTTTGGAAAGTCGTTCTAGCCGATTTCGCCTCCCTTTCCTTCTGGAAAACATTCTCCAAATATTTACTTGTTTCTTGAAAATAATTCTGGACTATTTCCAGATTCAAAAACACCTTCTATTGTTCTTCCTCTATTTTCAAATATATCCCCAATGCTTGTGTCCTGAAAATTTCAAGTTCTACTACTTGATTAGTAATAGAACTAATTTTATCTTGTAACTGTTTATTTTCTTCTCCCAGCTTTTGAACCTATGCCTGTGTGACCTGTGTTATCTGTTTTGCCTCCTCTAAGTCCTTTTTCGTTTTCTGAATTTCTTGCATATCTTTTAGTCTAGCTTGCTCTAGACACTTTTGTATTCCCCAACTGATATTTCTCTCAGTGTCTTTTAATTTGTCTTGCAACTGAATTATTGTTTGGCCTTTTTGTTCGAGCATGGTTGTTAAATTGCCAATAGAATACATATTTGTTGATGCTATAGCATCCATTGTACCTTCTAACTCCGTAGAAAATTCTCCATCTTTAAGCTTCTTTCCATATATAATGACCCTATGTTTCTTAATCATTCCCTCTCCTCTTGGATGAATTTCCTGTTTCAAGACTGCTCTTCTCTTTTTACTGAAAAAGTAATTTGATGGAGGGATTTCATCTCTTGAAATCGGCTCTAGATCACTGACATATAAAGCTCCTTCATGGGGGGTTCCATAAGTTGATTGAAATGGATTTAAGGAGGTGATAGGACTACCCAGATCTGTTGATGTTGTTCCTCCTATCTTTTCTAGAACATCCTTAATGATTTCTGGAGTTGTTTCCAGTTCTTTTCCCCTCTCTATCTCTGATTCTTTTGTTTGAGAACCCTCTTTGTCTTGGGACGGTATCTCAGTATTCTTCATCTTGCCTTTGGTATTTACTTTATCCAGTGTATTAGTTTCAAACCCTAGAGGGGGCCTTCCTGTTCTGGTGGTGGGGTTGACATTTCACCCTGCAAACTCTTGGGCAAGAAACTTCGCCTATGGCTCTAAAAAGACGTGAATCCGGTCTATGAGTCAGGTGGCATGGCCTGTACTCTGTTCAGTACTTCTTCATAGGATTTAACATCCTTAAATACATCATCATAAATAGAAGTTTCATGTTCATACACCTTTAGATTACAATGTATGAAATGCCTACTTATTACTTGGTAGGGGTCAAATTTTTTGTGCTCAATATCTACTAATTTCACTTCTTCTAATGACTCAGCCTCAACCTTAGAATGGCCTAAATTTAATAAAGAAAATTTCTCAATATGAACAGGGAAAGATGGCCATGACTTCTTCTGAGCTACTTTTAATTATAATCCAACACCACCCTTTACTATCTGATGGGCTACCTCCCTGCACACCAATCTGTCTGGAAGGAATTTAGGGAGTGCATGAGGGAGAATGGAACAACCGTAAACCCTAATGTAGGAAAAATTCTCCTCAATAAACCACTCGACAACTGCTTTAATATTTTCTGTGATTGCATCAGAAATGCGAGGGGGTTCGCATCCAAAAACTATTCTGTGCATAGGAATTATAATAAAATGACAAACCTCATAAAATTCATCTCTAGCATTTTCTTGCCAAAGGGTCGAGTGATATTTATGAATGGGTTCTAGACAGCAAATGTTCCAACTCCAATTCATTAATAGAAAAGGAGTCACATAACAAATTGCATCCATAATGTATGCAGACATATAAAACATTGTTGGTTGTCCCTTTGATTTTGCTTCTTTGTGACGCAAACGCGCACCACCCTCATGGGGCACGTCCACTCACACAGGACCTTCCTCTATTCTTGGCCCGAAGAACTCAAAGGTTCTCCTAATTCCCTATCGGGAATCTTCCTACCCACAGATTCTCTTCATCTAGCGATCCTCTTCCTTAACTTCTCGGAGGATCGGAACTCGTGACTTCGCGAGTCCAACAGTCGAGCGCTACACCCTCGCATCCCCGAGACCCGATGGTCAGTCAACTCGCTGAATTCTCCCTGAGGGATTTCTCTACTCGCGATACCAAACTTTTGGTTCTCCAACCTCCGATACCCGAGGTACCGAAACTCCGATGCGCACGTGTGACTTGACCCGTCCACACCCGTCACTTCTCTTGGGACTTTCACGCTATCGCTACCTCGCTCCCTCGCGACTTCGCTACTTGCGAGGTTGAATAACTTCCCCGTCAACTTCTGAGGTCCGAGATGCCGAAAATCACGACCTCTCTCCCTCGTGACTTCGTGATTTCCGTGGCTAAGTCCTTGAGCCTTTTCTCGCGAGGCTCCGATGCATAAGCCCACGTGCGGATCCAACGGTCCTCCCGTGATCTGGATCCAATGGCTATTCACCTTCTCGCTCCTCACGTCCTCGTGACTTGAATACCCAATACTTGGGCTCTCACCCTGTGAGATCCCGAGTTCGCGAGATCCTTAGATCTCCGCCACCTGTCCTCTTCAAATGGACGGCTCACAGCCTCCTCGCCACTTCGATGCTTCGTGTCCTCGCGCCTCCCGACTTTTAACACCAATTTCTCAACCCTTCCACTTACGAGTTCCCAAGATGCGAGGTGCCACCTGTCCACTTGCCAACTCCTGTGAATCCACACTAACCTCAGAGTAGTCGAGATATCGCTCCTCTCAATCTCACGACTCTCCTTACCAAACTTAGGACACTTTCCTCACGAGGTCCCGATAGGTGATCTCGTGAACAATCCAACAGCCCTGACCGACTTGGGTCAACGGTGCTGCCCCTCCTGAGCTTTGAATCCTCTCCACACCTACACTATAACTACCTTGCACCTCTGGGAGATCCCACGACTCTCGGAACTTCATGAAATCTCTTCCCAAGATTCCGTCCGTCTGTTCTCCCCTTGAGGATTCTGCGAAATAAAGCAGTGTCTCTCCACGAGACTCGTTTGTTCACTCGCCAACCTACGACGCTTTCCTCTGACCTCCAATGGCAACTTCCCTGTACTTAGCCTTCAGGGAGTTCAAAGTTCTATTCCTCCTGAGCTTTTCCACTCTGATTCTTTCAGAGGGACTTGCACGTGCTCCTCGTGGCAATCATTCAACAATTTTCCAGTGTTGAATCCCTTCGACTCTGCGCACTCCTGCAGCAGCAGTCTTTGATTTCCTTTGCTCAGATTCACAACTAAGACTTCTGCTTCAGCCTACGCACTCCTTGCATAGCTTCAACAACCCACTTCCACTTCTGGGTGAATGAGAACAAGAGTTAGACTATTGAGCCTTCATCAACACACTCCTTGCGGATGAATTCAACTGCACACCTTGCAGGTATCTCCTGACTCAAATAGAAAAACAATTGAACCTCATTCTCTTTCCCTTTCAGACTTCAGTTTGAAACATGAAATCACATGCACAGCATATACAAAGCAAATGCATAACAAGAAAGAAAACATTCATGAGCATAACATCAATACACAGAGAAAACAACACAGACCATGTGCTTGAATCAAAGCTTCCTTCTATTAATTCAAATGACTGTACATGGGTGTTCTTCATACAACATTCTCTGCTTGCTCTTATCTTCTTTCTCTTGCTTGATAATGTTATAATGATACAATGAGGGTGTCTATATCCCGTTTCCCTCTTGTGCTCTAAAGCTATCAAATCTAGAATTAAAATCCTATCTACCAGCATTAAATCTATTAAATGTCATCTATCTACCTAAGGATGAGAGCTATCCGCTCAAGGTCCATTACAATATACAAAGTGCACTTTCATAAATGGATTCATTTAAATACTTGCGCAACAATTCCCAAAGTGTTTTCAAAAATTTTTGCTGGCTTATCCAGCTGATCTCCGCTTGATGTGTTGGCTCGCTTGATGAGTTGGCGATGCTTCTGCATCATACTCCTCGACTTAAAAACTTTCATGGGCTCCTGTCCATGAGCTCCTGCATGGTCTATCCATGCTTTTGAATCACTTCTTCTGTCTCCCAGCTGGCATCTTCCACTGGATGGTTTTTCCATTTGACCAGATACTCGAAGTATTGCTTCCGTCTGGTCTTTTTGCTCACTCTCTTGTCAAGTATAGTCTCCATCTGTGGCTTCTCTGCAATCGACATCTGCGTCTGCCACTGGATTTCTGGTTGTTCATCATTTCCAGCTCCTGCTTCCTTAGCCTTATATGGATATAAGTCTGAGACATTGAATGTCGGAGATATTTCGATCTCATCCGGCAATTCAATTTCATAAGCGTTTTCTCCCAATTTCTTTAGGACTCTGCATGGCCCAATTTTCTTCATTTTTAGCTTATTGTATGTTCCCCTTAGGAACCTTTCCTTCCTTAGATGTGCCAAAATTAGATCACCAACTTTGAACCGAAGTTGTCTCCGATGTTGATCCGCTCTGCGCTTATATTCTTGGTTTGATTGCAGCAATCGCTCCTTCACCTTGCTGTGAAGATCTTCCATCGCCTCTGCGAACTTTTCAGCGCTTGCGCTCTTAGTCATTATCTTCTCTGAGTCCCTCAGTTTAGATACTCCTCTTGGTTGCCTGCCATATACAATCTCAAATGGACTTTTGCCTGTGCTCATGTTCACTGAGTCGTTGTATGCAAACTCTGCCTGTGGCAACACATTGTCCCAACTGTTGTGGTGCTCTGTTACCAAGATTCTTAATAAGTCTCCCAGACTCCTATTTACCACTTCTGTTTGCCCATCCGTCTGAGGATGATAGGCAGAACTAAACATCAAGTTAGTTCCCATATTTTTCCAAAGTTTCCTCCAGAAATGTCCAATGAATTTCGTATCCCTTTCTGATACTATGCTTCTGGGTAAACCATGAAGTCTAACGATCTCCTTGAAAAACAAATTGGCGATGTGAGTCGCATCGCTGGTCTTTTGGCATGGGATAAAATGTGCCATTTTGGAAAATCTGTCAACCACCACAAAGATCGAATCATGTCCTCTTTGCGTCCTAGGAAATCCCAATATGAAATCCATGCTGATTTCATCCCACTGCCTCTCAGGTATGGGCAATGGTTGATAGAATCCCGCATTCTGCATTCTGCCTTTTGAATGCTGGCAAATTCTACATATGTCGACAAACTTCTTGAATTCCGACCGCATCCCTAGCCAAAAGTATGCTTTGCTTAGCTTTGCAAATGTCTTGTCGTGGCCAAAATGCCCTGCTAATCCACCGTTGTTCTTCTCTTTTAGCAGATTTCTCCCTCATGGAGCAATTTGGAATGCATAGTTGATTGCCTCTGAACAGCAATCCCTCCTGGATCATATAATCTATCCATGGGATTCTGTCTCTGAGAACTAGATTCTCAGCTGCTTCATATGCCTCTGCAAAATCTGCATCACCTGCATACATGTCCCTAAGATTTTCAAAACCCAATGTCTTGACTCGAAACTCCTGCAGCAACAAACACTTCCTGCTCAAAGCATCAAACAAATTGTTAGCAGTACCTGAAATGTGTTTAATTACAAATGTAAAATTCTGCATATACTCTATCCATTTAGCATGTTTCTGATTCAACTTCTCCTATTGAGTCACAAACTGTAATGCATGATTATCACTATACAAAACAAATTCTTTTGGGATCAAGTAATGCCTCCATTTCTTCAATGCCTGTATGATAGCATAAAATTCGTTATCATACGTGGAGTACTTTACTTTTGCCTCATCCAGCTTCTCGCTGAAATATGCAATAGGTCTGTCCTCCTAGCTCAAGACCGCTCCTATGGCAAAGCCACTTGCATCACATTTCACCTGGAACACCTTCGTAAAATCCGGCAACACCAAAACCAGTTGTTTTGTGATCTTCCGCTTCAAAAGATTGAAGCTCTTCTCTGCCTCTTCAGTCCAATGAAAAGATTTATGTCTTTTCTTGACAGTATCCATCATTGTTGCACTAATTCCACTGAAATTCCTGATGAATTTTCGGTAGAAACTAGCCAGTCCATGAAAACTTCTCACCTCGAAAACATTTCTCGGTGATGGCCAATTTTTAATTACCTCCAATTTACTTGGATCCATCTTCAATTCATTTGTCGATATGACAAATCCCAAGTAAATGAATTATGTCTTCATAAATGAAGATTTCCTCATGTTGATCAACAGCTTCTCCTGTTGTAACTTCTTCATTACTGCAGCTAAATGCTTCAAATGTTCTTCTTTTGTTTTACTGAAAATCAATATGTCATCCAGATAAACAATGACAAACTTACCAATGAATTCCTTCAGCACTTCATTCATTAGCCTCATGAAGGTACTCGGTGCATTCGTCAAACCAAACGGCATGACTAGCCATTCATACAACCCTTCATTGGTCTTGAAGGTTGTCTTCCATTCATCGCCTTCCCTCATGCGAATCTGATGGTATCCGCTTTTCAAATCAACCTTTGAAAAAAAATTGGCTCCACTCAGACAGTCCATCAAGTCATCCATCCATGGCAATGGAAACCTGTACCTGATGGTTATCTTATTAATGGCTCTGGAATCTGTACACATTCTCCAGCCTCCATCTTTCTTTGGACTTAATACCGTTGGAACGGCACACGGACTTAAACTTTCCCTGATCAGTCCTTTATCCAATAGTTCTTGTACCTGCCTTTTGACCTCTTCATTCTCCTGCGGTGCCAACCTGTACGCAGCTTTGTTTGGAAAATTGGCTACTGGTATGAGGTCTATATGATGACTCACGCTCCTCATCAGCAGCAACGAATGAGGTAATTCGTCTACCACTATATCAGCGAACTCTTCCAGCAGTTCCTGAATTTCTTTCGGCAAATCATCCACTCTTGTGCTGGTCAAAACGATTTTGGGTTTTCTGACCACAAAGAATTGTGGATCTTCCTTCTTCTTTACTTCCACTAGAAGTTCCTTTCCACTCATGAGAAGTACAGTATTCCTCAGTTCTGGTTTTACTTCTTTATCTTTAATTGGAAGTAGCATATGTGTTCTTCCATTCTTCTCTAAAGTATATGTATTCATCTTCCCATCATGAACTACGTTCCTGTCATATTGCCATGGTCTGCCTAGCAATAAATGACATACATCCATAGGAATAACATCACAGAGTATTTTATCATTATATCCTCCTATCTTGATGTCAACTAAGCATTGTTTAGTGACATTTACCTGATGCCCCTTCTGTAGCCATGAAACTTTGTATGGACTTGGGTGATCAGTTGTCTCCAATTCTAGTTTCTCCACCATCTCGGTTGAAATGAGATTGTCTGTGCTTCCGCTATCCACGATAACTTTGCACTTCCTATCTTTGGTCTTGCATGTGGTTCTGAAAAGTTTGTTTCTTTGAGTTGTGTCCTCCACCTCCTTCTCGGGTGTTAAGAGAACCTTACGCATCATCAGCGACCTTCTGTCTTCTGCATCTTCTACTTCAGCACCTCGCCTCTGTGCCTTGGCGATGTGAGCTTCTCCTCCATCCTTCTTCCTATCTAGATAGTCAACTGCCTTGTGCCCATTCTTCCCACATGTGTAGCATGTGATGAATCCACCTCTGCCTCTTCCTCTACCTCTGGTATGAGGAAACATGTTATTATCAGCGTATCCTCCGCCCTGTTCTGTATGTTTCCTTCGTTGTTCAGTGTGCTGGCCTTGCTGTGAACTTCCATCTCTTTCTATTCTAGTCTGAGGCTTCTTCCAGTCGTCCTTAGATTTCTGGAATCTATCTTGAGAAACTGACTTACCTTTTGACTAGCTCCTACCTCGGCCTCACTGTGCTGGCTTACGGCTTAGCTTTTCCTCAGCTTTCAATGCCATTTGATACACATCCTCCACCGTTCTGATGGTTTTCATACTCATCTCATCCTGGATATCGTATCTTAAGCCATTCATATACCTGGCAACTTTTTCATCATCGCTCTCCTGATGACCTGCTATGATATTTAGCTTGTAGAATTCCTCAGTATACTCCTTTATTGTCATCAACTTCTGTCTCAGGTTCTGCATTCTCCTAAACAATGTGATTTGATAATCCCTTGGGATGAAATTTTCATTCATCTTCGCAATCATTCTATCCCAGCTTTTAATCTTTTGCTTGCCTTTGGAACGTCTATCTGCTTGAAGCTCGTCCCACCATAATGATGTGTGTCCCTTCAATTTTGTGACAGCATGCCTGACCTTCTTATCCTCCTCGATATCCTCATAATCGAAGTAGGCGTCAAGAGCTCTAATCCAATCTAGAAGCTCTTCTGCATCCAGATTCCCTTCATAAGCTGGAATGTCCATCTTTGTTTTCGAACTCATCCGAGTGATAGCTTTAATTAATCGCTCATTGGCTGCATCTTCGGCTGCAACTTCTCCTTGTTGTTCGGCTTCAACTTCACCTTCAAAGTCACTCATATCTCCAGCACTGGCTGTGCATCTCTGCACTGCTTCCATATCTTCTAATCTCGCTCGGAGATCATGTATCTGCCTTTCCATTTCTGGATTTTGTGCTTGTCTGCCTCTTCTTCTCACCTCCCTGTCTTCTGGATCGGTTTACTGTCTTTCTCTTATGGGCGGCATGGAAAATTTCCCTCTCTCTTCTATAGAAAACAAAGAGTCAATCTCGCTCTGATACCACTCTGTGTGTATCAGAGTGCTTCTTTCCTTCCTCTCTCCTCTTGCCTGAAATATACAGACAAGAAATCTGCTCTGATACTACTCTAATGCAAACGTGCACCACCCTCATGGGCACGTCCGCTCACACAGGACCTTCCTCTCTTCTCGGCCCGAAGAACTCAAAGGTTCTCCTAATTCCCTATCGGGAATCTTCCTACCCACAAATTCTCTTCGTCTAGTGATCCTCTTCCTTAACTTCTCGGAGGATCGGAACTCGCGACTTCGCGAGTCCAACAGTCGAGCGCTACACCCTTGAATCCCCGAGACCCGATGGTCAGTCAACTCGTTGACTTCTCCTTGAGGGATTTCGCTACTCGCGATACCAAACTTTTGGTTCTCCAACCTCCGATACCCGAGGTACCGAAACTCCGATGCGCACGTGTGACTTGACCTATCCACACCCGTCACTTCTCTCGGGACTTCCATGCTATCGCTACCTCTCTCCCTCATGACTTCGCTACTCGCGAGGTTGAATAACTTCCCCATCAACTTTCGAGGTCCGAGGTGCCGAAACTCGCAACCTCGCTCCCTCATGACTTCACGATTTCTGTGACTAAGTCCTCGAGCCTTTTCTCGCGAGGCTCCGATGCATGAGCCCACGTGCGGATCCAACGGTCCTCCCGCGATCTGGATCCAACGGCTATTAACCTTCTCGCTCCTTGCGTCCTCGTGACTTGAATACCCAATACTTGGGCTCTCACCCTATGAGCTCCTGAGTTCGCGAGATCCTTAGATCTCCGCCACCTGTCCTCTTCAAATGGACGGCTCACAGCCTCCTCGCCACTTCGTTGCTTCGTGTCCTCGTGCCTCGTGACTTTTAACACCAATTTCTCAACCATTCCACTTACGAGTTCCCGAGATGCGAGGTGCCACCTATCCACTTGCCGACTCCTGTGAATCCACACTAACCTCGGAGTAGTCGAGATATCGCTCCTCGCAATCTCGCGACTCTCCTTACCAAACTTAGGACACTTTCCTCACGAGGTCCCGATAGGCGATCTCGTGAACAATCCAACGGCCCTGACCAACTTGGGTCAACGGTGCTGCCCCTCCTGAGCTTTGAATCCTATCCACGCCTACGCTGTAACTACCTTGCACATCTGGGATATCCCACGACTCTCGAAACTTCGTGAAATCTCTTCCCAAGATTTCGTCCGTCCGTTCTCCCCTTGAGGATTCTGTGAAATAGAGCAGTGTCTCTCCACGAGACTCATTTGTTCACTTGCCAACCTGCAACGCTTTCCTCTGACCTCCAACGGCAACTTCCCTACACTTAGCCTTCAGGGAGTTCAAAGGTCTATTCCTCCTGAGCTTTTCCACTGTGATTCTTTCAGAGGGACTTGCACGCGCTCCTCGCGGCAATCATTCAACAATTCTCCAGTGTTGAATCCCTTCGACTCTGCGCACTCCTGCAGCAGCAGTCTTTGATTTCCTTTGCTCAGATTCACAACTGAGACTTCTTCTTCAGCCTATGCACTCCTTGCACGGCTTCAACAACCCACTTCCACTTCTGGGTGAATGAGAACAAGAGTTAGACTACTGAGCCTTCATCAATGCACTCCTTGCGGATGAATTCAACTGCACACCTTGCAGGAATCTCCTGACTCAGATAGAGAAACAATTGAACCTCATTCTCTTTCCCTTTCAGACTTCAGTTTGAAAAATGAAATCACATGCACAACATATACAAAGCAAATGCATAACAAGAAAGAAAACATTCATGAGCATAACATCAATACACAGAGAAAACAACACAAACCATGTGCTTGAATCAAAGCTTCCTTCTATTAATTCAAATGACTGTACATGGGTGTTCTTCATACAACATTCTCTTCTTGCTCTTCTCTTCTTTCTCTTGTTTGATAATGTTACAATGATACAATGAGGGTGTCTATATCCCGTTTCCCTCTTGCGCTCTAAAGATATCAAATCTAGATTTAAAATCCTATCTACCAGCATTAAATCTATTAAATGTCGTCTATCTAACTAAGGACGAGAGCTATCCGCTCAAGGTCCATTACAATATACAAAGTGCGCTTTCATAAATGGCTTCATTTAAAGACTTGCGCAACAATTCCCAAAGTGTTTTCAAAATTTCGTGTTGGCTTATCCAGCTGATCTCCACTTGATGTGTTGGCTCGCTTGATGAGTTGGCAATGCTCCTGTATCACTTTGTAGTTTAAGACCTCTTGTGTTAGGTTATCTAACAAAATCTTATGCCAGTTAAAACCGTTTCCTTCTGAAGCTTCTTCTAAAAAGGGCACCCAATCTGCATGAAAATGGCAAGTATCTTTTCTCCTGAAAAGTCTACATAATATAATGGCTACATATACCATGTATTCATTCAAGGATGTTGTAGCATAAATCCCATGAGAATCATCTCTAAACTTTGTTGGACACCTCGCCCATTCTCTAATCATATCCGGATATGTCTGGTCTGCCTCAATACATTCTTTTCTCTGAAACTCTGCTAAAAATTTAGCATTAAAAGTATGTTTGGGATTTGGTGAGAGTTTATACATTACTTGTATGTGTTATGGCCTGAATGATCCGACGATATCTCCTTGGTCATTTAAGATACTCCTCGTTGGGATATCGACCTTATCCAGAGCCTAGCTGATCATATCAATGTATGCCACGAGCTACGAATACGTAACGATCTTATGAATCTCTGACTCAGCTATGTCCCGACAATGATTTTCAGAATCAGGATGAGCATTCTCAAGCTCATACTCCAAAAATTCAGAGATTTGAGTCCAAGATTTAATGGAGTCTATAGCATGTGGAGTGGTATTGGAGATGATATCTCCCTCCTGCGTGTCTTCGTTCTTCTTCGGTGCCTTTTTGGGTGCCATGACTTCTGCGTTTAATTGAAAACCTGTCACAGAAAATGGATGAATGGGCTCAACTTAAAATGAAAACATAGACATTTGAATGTTCATTTTGAATATATTTAAATATGACAAGATTGACACAGCTATCACGAATTTAAGGCTTTTAATGCAGAAGATATATTTTCGAGATACGCATTTAATGTCTGTATTTAGGCGTCTTCGGGTTTTTAAAGAAAACGAGACACTTACTCAATCGGAAAGCAAAACTTGAATAAGCAATTAAAGATTGATTACCATTAATCTTGTTTTGAAAAAAGGTTGATTAGTGCTAATCATAGATTAAAGCTGAAAACTTTGCTTTTCGGGATTTCGGAAATCATGATGTCGAGAGGTATGTCGTCGATGAAAAACGATTTCCGAAAATGCGAAATCATGATTTTTTTAATTAAGACTTAAAAAAAATTTAGCAAATTAATTAATTGAGATTTAAACTTTTTCGGGATTTCGGGGATCCTGATGTCGAGAAGTGTGTTATCAATGAAATCCAATCTCCGAAATCGCGAAATCGCGATGGTTTTACTTTTTTTTAAAGCAAGACTTAACTCATCTTAATTAACTAACTAATCATGATTAAAGGCCAAAACAAAATTAGTTTGATTGAATATGAACTGTGGATCGGTGTTTCGTGATTCGGGATTTCGAGAAACATGATGACAGGAGATGTGATCTCACTGAACTGTGAATCCCGAAATCGTGACATGATTATATTAACCCTTAACCTTTCTTAAAAGAGAATTAATTAATCTGTGTTTTAGTTAAGACATCAACATTTCGGGAAATCGGGGATCGGGATTTCGCGATTCGATTTGCATCGAAAAATTTGTTTGTAGCAAACTCCGATTCCCGAAAATTCTTTAAGCTTTATTTTTAAATCATTAGTTTTAAAATTTAACACGTTTTAAATAATTTCAAATAAAAAGCATCAGGGGTCTTATAATTTTGTAAGCATTTGTCTGTTTTATTATTCGAATAATTAAAAACTTTAAGAAAAGGTATCGTGTGCTTAGGATTGATAATGAAACTCGTGTTTTGTGAAACGTTGAAACCCGAAAAAGAAAAATTTAGGCCTTAGGGATAAAAATTTAAGAACTGTTTCAACATAGGCTCCAACTGGGGACCTCGTCTCCTTGTGGGGCGAGGAGAACATGTAGACTTAGTGCCTTCATTGGGTAAATTGTGTCAAGGGTTTATCATTGTTGAAACTGCTAATGGAGACGAAAAAGAGGAAAAAGAGATTTTATTTCAACTTCTGAAAATCTTTTCAAAATTTCTTATTTGTTTTAAACTCAGTTGTAGTCGTCTTCATAATATTCCCCTTCTCGTCTGAAATTAAGTTAGTATTAAGATGATTAAAACAATCTTAGGAAACTCAACAGATTTGTGACTTTCAACTTGCATCAATCGAAATAAAACTTATAAATTTAATTGGGGAGATCTATTTAGACTTGGGATGAAAATCCGGTTTCGAAAAAATTGGTAACTAGAATAGAGTGGTAGATAAGTATGACAACCTTACAAATACCTCAGATATTGCTTCACTGCCAGCGGGCCTGTTCAGTACCCCAGTTAAGTTATCTGTCCCTTTTTACTGAATTTCCTTTCACCTCTTCAGGTGCTAATTATATATTTATACTCAGATATTGCTTCACTGCCAGCGGGCCTGTTCAGTACCCCGGTGAAGTTATTTGTTTCTTTTATATTAGATGAGGGAAATCATTTAAATGAATTTCCTTTCATCATCTTTAGGACTATATGGGGGCAATCAAATATGAATTTCCTTTCACCATCTGTCTTATATTTAGCTTATAAATACAAAGCGGGGGCAATCAGTGATACTTAAAATATCAGGGGTGGTTATTTGGGTAAAAATTTACAATAGAGGTTTTTCAACCTGTTTTGATTACTCTAGACCAACCTTTTCTCAACTTTAAAAACACCTTAGTCTGTAGAGACAAAGGGGAATATTAATTTCAAGGGTTTTCTTTTGAGCAAGCTTATAATCCTCTGACAAACTGTTAAGAAACCTAGGAGAGTTAGAATCAACCTAAACATAACCACTTTTAGTCGGAGAATAAGAACTATGAAGACTAGTCTTACTGATTTAGAACTATTTTTTGACTTCACAAGTTAAGATATAATCTCTCCTACTTCTATGGGAAAACCTGAAAAAGCAAAAGACAGAACTGAGGGTATAAAAAGGAAATGTCCAACAATCTGTAAATCAGAAAACATAGATTGTAAATTCAAAAATAACCCTTTGGACTCTTCTCTTAAAAAATTTTACTTCGATTGCCTTTAAACTTGTTCTAAGTGAAACCCTTAAAGTTTAAGTATTGAAAACGCTTTTTATTTACTTATCATCTTACAAGATAAGCAACGCACTTTTTTTTTATTCAAAAAATGGACTTTGTTGTAACTCATAATTTTGCCTTACCATTATCATTCTTTTTTTTTTTTTCTT
>ML795399.1:152885-171661 GCA_009831015.1 Picea engelmannii
TTAACTAATTTTATTTTATTTTTATTTATTTACAAAATGAGAATAGACTTTCTGAAGAAAATTATGAAAATAAAAAAAAAAACAGTATATACAATGGAAATTTCTGGAAATTAATTATTCCATATAATGTTTTAAAAAACACCCGTTGACAGGGGCATTTAGGATTTTACCATCCAAATTTTCAAGAAAAAATGAATTTTTTCCTTCAGGAGATGCTACCTTAAATGGTCCATACCAAATGTGATCGAATTTACCATTTTTTCCCGAATCCTCTTTTCGAGCATCCCATCTCAAAACCAGATCCCCAAGGAGAAAATTTTTGTCCTTGGCTTTACGATCAAACAATACCTTCATGTCATCCCGATACTTCTGCAACCTTTCATCCACTACCGTCCTGTGCTGTTGAACTTCAATCAACTGGTTTATCCTTCTTGTGAGAGGATTCGGTTCTTCCTTCTCGTCTTTCCATAGTTTCATTACAGGAAGTGCTATATTTATAGGCAACACTACATCTATTTCATATACCATTTGGAGGGGAGAAGTTCCGATAGACTTTTTTGTGCCTATCCGATTTGCCCACAGAGCATATTTTAAATGCAAATGCCAAGACTTTTTATTTTTGTTTAACATTTTCTTGATTATACTAATTAAGCTCTTGTTTGAAGATTCTGCCAAACCATTTCCCTGAGGATAGTATGCTGTAAAATGACCCAGCACAATATTATATTTATGGCAAAAGATGACTATTGCCATAGACTTAAAAGCCTGCGCGTTGTCTGTGACTATCTTTCTGGGACAGCCAAACCTAGACAAAATATTTTCTTCTAAGAAGTCTATAACCACCGAATCAGTAGCCTTTCTTGTTGGGATAGTTTCCACCCATTTGGTGAAGTAGTCTGTAGTGGTCAGGATCCATCTGTGTTGAGCACTAGAATGAGGATTAATTTCACCTATGAAATATAGTCCCCATTGCTGAAAAGGAGCTTCTGTCTTGACTGGGACCAATGGAATTGCTGGTAATATATTTTTTCCTGCAAAACATTGGCAAGGGCTGCAAGCTCGTACCTTAGCATTGACATCTGGGAAAATTTTGGGCCAGTAATAACCAGCCCTCAGGATTTTATATGTCGTAGCCCTCCAGGCGTGGTATCCTCCACATACTCCTTCGTGAAATTGACCTATAACTTCTTTTGTTTCTGACTTGACCAGACAGACCAAGAGGAAGCCAAGCGGGTCTTTCCAATATAATCATTTTTTGGAAATACAGTATTTGATTGCATGGAGCTTTAGCGTTCTAGCTTTGGATGGAAACAAATCAGTTGGACATTTCAATGTCAGTAAGTATGTTACTATGTCCTTGTACCAATTTGATGACGCGAATTTCTCTTCAATTCAGTTTTCAGTTATTTGGTCCTCAAGTTCATTCATGTCTACCCATTCTTCCTCCTCCTGAGAGTTGTTTATCCCAAGAGCTCTGAAATTGGATTCAGCTAAAAGTTTAGCTAAGCCTTGCCCCTTTACCAATTTTGTCAGTTTAAACTCCAAGTCAAACTCTTGAATTTTGGCAAGCCATCTTCCTCTTTTTCCATCATTGTCTGCTTGAACCAAAATATCTTTTATAGAACTAGTGGGTACATATGCAATCACCTTAGAATGTAAAACATAAGTTCTGAAATCTTTTAATTCTTTTACCATAGCATATGCTTATTTTTCCATTATATTATATTTGAGTTTAGCATCTCGGAGACTTTTGCTAAAGAAGGCTATCGGTTGCTCGAAACCTTCTTCGTTCTTCTGAACAAGTACAGCAGCGAGTGTGTGTTCAGAGGAAAATGAAAAAATAAGAAAGTCTTTGAGATAATCGGGGCTCGCTAGTACCGACGCCTCACTTATAACCTTCTTGATATGGGCAAAGTATGCTTTAGCTTCTGTTGTCCATTTTACTTCACTGTTTTTCCTAAGCATATCTGTAATCAATTTCACGATTTCAGCGAAGTTAGGAATAAATCTTCTCAAAAAAATTATTTTTCCTAAAAATGACTGAATTTCTTTCACATTCCTAGGAATAGCTATTGTATCTATAGCTTCTACTCTTTTTGGGTCAATTCTAATTCCATCTCGCGATACGATGTGACCCAACAGCTTGCCTTCTTGCATAGCGAAATGAGACTTCTTAGGATTTAAGGATAGACCAAACCTACGGCATTTTTCAAATGTCTGTTTGAGATGAATCAGATGGTCTTCATCCGATTTAGAAAAAACAGTAAGATCATCCAAATAGATGACTACAAATTTTTCATGTTCACCAATGAAAGCAATATCCATTGCGCGTTGAAAAGTAGCACCTGCATTCATCAATCCAAACAACATTTTATCTTACATAAATGTGCCCCAAGGAGTGGTAAATGCGGTTTTTTCTTTATTGAGATCACTGACGGCAATTTGATTGTAACCTGAAAATCCGTCAATCATTGACATCCTATCAACTCCTACTACTTTTTCAAGAACATGGTCCATTTTAGGTAGAGGATAATTATCTTTGAGAGAAGATTTATTAAGATTTATGAAATCAACACACAGTCTAATTTCTCCATTTTTCTTTCTAATCGAGACCAAATTAGCTACCCAATCAGAATATCTCAGTGGTACAATTATCTTAGCATCAAGGATTTTTTTGACTTCTCGTTTGATAACAGGTAGTAAAATGGGGTTAATTTATTGGAGTTTTTGTTTAAAAGGTTTGACACCAGGTTTGAGGGGTATCTTATGTTCGATCACAGAAGTGTCATATGTTTTCAGTTCTTCATAGAATAATGTGAAAACGTCTTTGTATTTTCTTAACAACTCCGTGTATTTATTTTTATTTTTTGTAGATAGATATTTGGATAGTTTTACCATTCAGGGGTTTTCTTTAGTTTCTATGTTACAATCTTCAACCTCCTCTGGTTGGGGTTGCAGGGTAGTTTTTGAAGGAATATCATCCTGATTAAATATATTTCCAAGGGAATTAGGCCCTTGGGAATTTGTATGTTCTTGAGAACGAGCATTCGATGATTTGCAATTTTATCATGAAACTCTTTAGAATCCTCCCCCTCTTGCATGATCCAAATGGGATCATTTTGATTTTCTTGATCGGTATGCGTTTCTGCAAATTCATATAATGATTCTAGAAACTTTCGAAGCTGCTCATCATCCTCAAAGACCTGCCAATGTTGTATGTTATTTGGTATCAAAGGGCGATGTCTCATTTGTATGTGATATTTTAATTTAAAAGCAGTTGGGGGTGTGAAAGTTGATGTTGCTTTGGCTAAAGCATCAGCTTGTTGATTTTCAGACCTTGGGACGAAATGAATATTCACAGAAGAGAAGAAATTCTTGATTAAATCCCAGACACAGTTTCTATAGGACCGTAATCTAGGGTTCTTGGCCTGATACTACCGATTCACCTGTTTTATAATTAACTCGGCGTCACCAAAGACTTCGAGTTTCTTAATTTTCATCCTCTTAGCAGCTTCTAATCCTAGCACTAAAGCTTCATACTCGCATACATTGTTTGTACAATCTACATTCCACTGAAGCCTATATGAAAAAGGGATTACAAATTGATCATTGGGAGCCACAAGGAGTGCTCCAGCTCCGTCTCCAAGGAAAGATGAGGCACCATCAAAATACATTTTCCATACACTAGTGTTATATACATTTTTCTCTATTTCTTTTTTTTTAATTTTTTCTTCTATACAATTTTCATCTATATCTACTTCAAAATCGTCATCAATAGATAATATACAATTTCCTAAGTCTTGGTCAGCAATATAAACTGGGTGATTGTTTGGGTTGTGTGGATCACCTACCGTAAATGCTAACCTAGTCTCTCTGTAAAGACGTGTGTATTGTCCTCCGAAAATTGGAATTGTAGCGTATGTCATATCCAGTTGGAGAGACCCTCCAATATTAGCACCCCATGACCTAGATAATAGCATACCATACTTTGGGGGAATGTCAGCGACCACTACATCCATAAGAATACTTTTAGCAGGTATCTGAGCCAAACCTACAACTAGGTCTTTAATCATACCTATGCATTTTACTTTCCTCGAATCGAAAGAATATAAGTCACCATAGGGCCTTGTGATTTCAAGACCAAGTTTTTCCATAATTTCCTTGGGCATCACATTGTGAGAAGCTCCGAAATCCAACATACAGTTATAGAGAAGGTGGTCAAACAGGGTTAACGTAATATAAAAGGGAGCCACAGTGTCTCTCGCACCTTCAAAGTGTGGACCAAAGACTATGTTTGGTTTGTCATCTTCTAAATTGATGACATCTGCTTGGCTTTCATCTTCGGAAAAGTTAATCATTTTGGCAATTTGTTTTCTGTATATGGGATTTTTAGCTAATTCAACAAGGGTAATAGGAATTTTGATTTTATTTATTTCATTTTCCAAATTAAAATTTCCTAGGGCCTTGTCGTTTTCTATGTTCGGGGCTTCCATTCCTTTCTTTTCAGCTTTTCGTTGTGATGTGGACTTGTTTTCATTTATAGGAGCTTGTGTCTTCACAGGGAGTGTTTCTACTAGTTATGACTGGACAGGTTGTGTATCAGTTGTGTTTTTTTTTGCAGGTTATTTATCAGCAACTTTTGGATTTGCCTCATCGGTTTCGCTTCTTGGCAAAATCTTTTTGGTTGAAACATTTGGGAGACTTTTGTTCCTTGGTCTTAAATTATATTTTTCTTGTAGTTCAACTATGATATCATCTGTGATATCTTGATATGTGAAATCTTCATACATATTATTGCTAACATTGTCTTCTGATGTAATTTCTTTATTTAAAGATCTTTCATAATCCTGTCTCGATAAATAAGGTGATTTATTATCATCACCAAGATTATTAATATCTTCATCAATTTCTTCAAAATCTCCTAAATCTTCCTCTCCAATGAAGTTTTCACTTTTGAAGGGTGTTGGAATTTTTTGATCTTCATTTTTAATTATTTTCTGTGATCCCTGAGGATCAGGATTTCTTCTAAAATCTTTTCTGGGGAAATTATCTCTTTTCGATTTCTCTAGTTCCATTTTTTAGATCTTGTTTGAAAGTTCTCTAATAACCCTAGCCATCTCTTCTATTCTATCTCCCGAGGATTTTCCCAATCCTAAAGGTCCACCATGTTCTTTGAATTTCCTATTTTCTTTATTTCCAATTTCAGTCTTTGCTTTTAATTTCCCCGATGCCATCATGTTTGATTCAATCTCAAGCACATCATCCTGCATTTTCGTGAGATCTGTTGATCTCCTTTCTCTCAATAATAAGGCAAAGTCAGGATCAAAAGCGCCAACAAAAGTCACTTTTGTTGTGGGTTGTGAAGGTTTAACCTCAACTGGGATTTTATTATACAACTTCTTGAACCTTTGTGTGAATTTTAGAACTGATTCAGAGTTTTTCTTTCTAAGGGCTCCAAATTCAGTCAAGTAGTAGAGGTGGTCCTTCCTCTCTCCCCATTGTCTAATAAAAGCGCTTTCAAGTTCTTCATAAGATCTTAAAGATCCAGCTACTAAGGATCGGAACCAGGTCCTCACCTATCCTTCGAAAGTTTGAACGAGGAGTCTAGAATAGACGTCTTCATGTTCTATTCCGAGGATGTCATCAAATTGGTCGAAAAAATTTATATGTTCTTGGGCATTCAAATCCCCTTCCCCTATAAATTTCGGAATACTTTTCATATAATTCTCAGGGAGATCATGAAGAGGAATGGGAAGAACAAGGGGAGAATATCTTGCAGCTACTTTAGCGAATATTTCGGGAAGCGATACTTGACCACCAGCTGGTCCTCCAAGGGCACCACCACCAGCTCCATCACCTCCTTGTGTAGCCATGGTTAGATTTGAGGTTGAAGCTCAGAAAGTGTGAGGGGAAGATTCTCGAAAATCTGTGGAGGAAACCTCAGGAAAAGAGAATGTATCGTATGAGAGGGGAAGTGAAATAGATCTTTCAAGAGTTTATGAAATGTTTAACTGCGTAAATTCAGGCTGACATATAGTATATGTGGGTAAAAAAACTTGTTTAAGTTATTTTTGTGATTTTAAAATCTTTTCCGGATCGGAGATTGGCGAGGTCTGCTTGCTGTCCGAGTTTTTTTCTAGTGTTCTTACGGCTAATAGCCAGTTTATTTATCATGGAGTCGCCAAGTGTAAAATATTAGTAGCCTTAGAAGGTTTTCTATCCTTGTTCACTATCAAAAACAGAAAATGTCAATGTCGTTCTTCCCAGGGAAAAGATTCATTTCTTCGTTCCCTGACAACGATGCCAAAAAGATGTTGTTCCTGAGTTTATACTTTAAGGCTTTAAAGTATACCGTCAAGGCATCTGTAAATGTTAAAAGGAATAATCTTGAGGATAAGAATTAAAAAGGAAGGGTGAAGCAGAATCAGTTTCCCAATTGTCTCTGTCTAGATTCCTGCTATTATTGGATGTTAATATATCTCTCAATAGCAACCCATGAACGTTCTAATTCGACCCGGTTAGTTGTTGTTTGTAAGATGTTATTAAATAGGTTCAAGGAAATACTGGTTTGATCTTGAAGGCCAGGTTCAATGTTGGGTTGTCTGCTACTTGGAACAGTCATGAGGATAAGATTTTATTTAATCGTGAAAGAATTTTAATCAAATGTTACTTTAAATTTTTAAGAGATGAGAATAGGAAAAACAATTTTAAAATTTCAAACACTAACATAAATACATTCAAGGCCATTTCCTGGTTTTGCAACAATTTTAGAATTATAAAATAACAAAGAAGTACTACAGAAAAATATGAGGCTTTAATCAAGAAAGAATCTCATATTTCGATAGGTTATAGAGAAAGAAGACAATGTTTCTAATGAAAAATTAAGTATTTAAAGTTCAAATCATTAACAGGTCTTAAAATCATTGATAGCAATTTCAGAGGAAAAGATGTAAATAATTTGAAATCCAAATCAATCTGAAATATATGCGAGATATTTGTAGGTAACTTCAAATTGATTAATCATTAGAAAAACATTGAAAGAAAAACACAATAAAGCATAGTAAACAGGGTTGAAGAACACATAGCTACAAATTTACAGCATTCAGAATCTCGTTTGTAATGTATATTATGATGGATTGGAAAACTATTATTACAATCGGCTCTCTCCAAAAATCAAAAGCCCTTTCTCAGTCTTTAGAAAATACATTTATACATCTTCATCAAAATTTTATTGTTGGTGACTAACCAACTTCCTAATATTACGGTTACATATATGAATAATGTCAACCGTTAACATTTCCTTTCTAATTTCTAATGACAAAAACTTTTTTAAAAAATGTTTTTACACTTGTGTTGAAGAACTTCCTTTCTCCACTCCAAGACACTGAATACATTTTCCCAAAAATTTCACAAACATTCTAGGAGCATCTGGTATCTCATTTGCTTCAAACAAGAAAAATCTTTTCTATAATTCAGGAAAATGATTTTCTATCATCTTCTCTGTGAACTTAATAGTTTGCAACCTTAAGTTCGGTGTGACCATCCATTTGTTGATTTCGGTGATATTTATTAATTTAATTTTTGAAATCTCTATCTTCATTTCCTCTAGCTCTTCTTTGAACTTTAGCTGATGCTTGGCAATATTAATCTCACCTAATAATCTGGGGCAGTCATTTGTTCCGATATTCAAAGAAGTTCTTTCTAAAAGATCAAAAATTCCCTGGCAATCATCATTGACATCTCTGGTCAATCTTTTATATTCAGCCAAGCCTGCTTTCCACACCTTAAGAATTATATCCCCTTTAACCTGTTCAGAAATGGATAATTTTTTAATCCTTCCAACTTCTTCCTTTGTTGAGACGGCTACTGCCTTTTGGAAAGTCGTTCTAGCCACTTTTGCCTCCCTTTCCTTCTGGAAAACATTCTCCGAAGATTTATTTGTTTCTTGAAAATAATTCTGGACTATTTCCAGATTCAAAAACACCTTCTGTTGTTCTTCCTCTATTTTTAAATATATCCCCAATGCATGTGTCCTAAAAATTTCAAGTTCTACTACTTGATTAGTAATAGAACTAATTTTATCTTGTAACTATTTATTTTCTTCTCCCAGCTTTTGAACCTGTGCCTGTGTGACCTGTGTTATCTGTTTTGCCTCCTCTAAGTCCTTTTTCATTTTATGAATTTCTTGCATATCTTTTAGTCTAGCTTGCTCTAGACCCTTTTGTATTCCCCAACTGATATTTCTCTCAGTGTCTTTTAATTTGTCTTGCAACTGAATTATTGTTTGGTATTTTTGTTCGAGCATGGTTGTTAAATTGCCAACAGAATACATATTTTCTGATGATATAGCACTCATTGTACCTGCTAACTCCATAGCAAATTCTCCATCTTTAAGCTTCTTTCCATCTATAATGACCCTATGTTTCTTAATCATCCCCTCTCATCTTGGATGAATTTCCTGTTTCAAGACTGCTCTTCTCTTTTTACTGAAAAAGTAATCTGATGGAGGGATTTCATCTCTTGAAATCGGCTCTAGATCATTGACATATAAAGCTCCTTCATGGGGGGTTCCATAAGTTGACTGCAATGGAGTTAAGGAGGTGATAGGACTATCGAGCTCTGTTGATGTTGTTCCTCCTATCTTTTCTGGAACATCCTTAATGATTTTTGGAGTCGCTTCCAGTTCTTTTCCCCTCTCTGTCTCTGATTCTGTTGTTTGATAACCCTCTTTGTCTTGGGACGGTATCTCAGTATTATTCATCTTGCCTTTGGTATTCTCTTTATCCTATGTATTAGTTTCAAACCCTGGAGGGGGCCCCTCCTGTTCTGGTGGTGGGGTTGACATTTCACTCTGCAAACTCTTGGGCAAGCAACTTCGCCTATGGCTCTGAAAAGATGTGAATCCAATCTGTGAGTTAGGTGTCATGGCCTATACTCTATTCAGTACTTCTTCATAGGATTTAACATCCTTAAATACATCATCATAAATAGATGTTTCATGTTCATACACCTTTAGATTACAATGTATGAAATGCCTACTTATTACTTGGAAGGGGTCAAATTTTATGTGCTCAATATCTACTGATTTCACTTCTTCTAATGACTCAGCCTCAACCTTAGAATGGCCTAAATTTAATAAATAAAATTTCCCAATATGAACAAGGAAAGATGGCCATGACTTCTTCTGAGCTACTTTTAATTCTAATCCAACACTGCCCTTTACTATCTGATGGGCTACCTCCCTGCACACCAATCTGTCTGGAAGGAATTTAGTGAGTGCATGAGGGGGAATGGAACAACCGTAAACCCTAATGTAGGAAAAATTATCCTCAATAAACCAGTCGGCAACTGCTTTAAGATTTTCTGTGATTGCATCATAAATGCGAGGGGGTTCGCATCCAAAAAATATTATGTGCATAGGAATTATAATAAAATGACAAACCTCATAAAATACATCTTTAGAATTTTCTTCCCAAAGGGTCGAGTGATATTTATGAATGGGTTCTGGACAAGAAATGTTCCAACTCCAATTCATTAATGGAAAAGGAGTCACATAACATATTGCATCCATAATGTATGCAGACATATAAAAAGTTGTTGGTTGTCCCTTTGATTTTGCTGCTTTGTAGTTTAAGACCTCTTGTGTTAGGTTATCTGACAAAATCTTATGCCAATTAAAGCCATTTCCTTCTGAAGCTTCTTATAAAAAGGGCACCCAATCTGCATGAAAATGGCAAGGATCTTTTCTCCTGAAAAGTCTACATAACATAATGGCTACATATACCATGTATTCATTCAAGGATGTTGTATCATAAATCCCATGAGAATCAGCTCTAAACTTTGTTGGACACCTCGCCCATTCTCTAATCATATCTGGATATGTCTGGTCTGCCTCAATACATTCTTTTCTCTGAAACTCTGCTAAAAATCCAGCATTAAAAGTATGTTTGGGATTTGGCGAGAGTTTATACATTACTTGTATGTGTTATGGCCTAAATGAGCCAACGATAGCTCCTTGGTCGTTTAAGATACTCCTCATTGGGATATCGACCTTATCCAGAGCCCGCTGATCATATCAGTGTATGTCACGAGCCACGGCCGTGAAACAATCTTATGAAGCTCTAACTCAGCTATGTCGCGGCAATGATTTTCAGAATCAGGATGAGCATTCTCAAGCTCATACTCCAGCAATTCAAAGATTTGAGTCCAAGATTTAATGGAGTCTATAGCATGTGGAGTGGTGTCAGAGATGATATCTTCCTCCTGTGTGTCTTCGTTCTTCTTTGGTGCCCTTTTGGGTGCCATGACTTCTGCGTTTAATTGAAAACCTGTCACGGAAAATGGATGAACAGGCTCAGCTTAAAATGAAAACATAGACATTTGAATGTTCATTTTGAATATATTTAAAAATGACAAGATTGACACAGTTGTCACGAATTTAAGGCTTTTAATGAGAAAGATATATTTCCGAGATATGCATTTAATGTCTGTATTTAGGTGTCTCCGGGTTTTTAAATAAAACGAGACACTTACTTGATCGGAAAGTGAAACTTGAATAAGAACTTAAAGATTGATTACCATTAATCATGTTTTGAAAAAAGGTTGATTAGTGCTAATCATAGATTAAAGCTGAAAACTTTGCTTTTCAAGATTTCGGAAATCATGATGTCGAGAGGTATGTCATCGATGAAAAACGATTTCGGAAAATGCGAAATCTTGAAATCGCGATTTTTTTTAATTAAGACTTAAAAAAAAATTAGCAAATTAATTAATTGAGATTTAAACCTTTTCAGGATTTCAAGGATCCTGATGTCGAGAAGTGTGTTATCAATGAAATCTGATCTCCAAAATCACGAAATCGTGATGGTTTTACTTTTTTTTAAAGAAAGACTTAACTCATCTTAATTAACTAACTAATCATGATTAAAGGCCAAAACAAAATTAGTTTGATTGAATGCGAACTGTGGATCGGTGTTTCGTGACTCGGGATTTCGGGAAACATGATGACAGGAGATGTGATCTCACTGAACCGCGAATCCCAAAATCGCAACATGGTTATCTTAACCCTTAACCTTTCTTAAAAGGGAATTAATTAATCCATGTTTTAACTAAGACTTCAACATTTCGGGAAATCGGGGATCAGGATTTCGTGATTCGATTTGCATCGAAAATTTTGTTTGTAGCAAACCCCGAGTCCCGAAAATTCTTTAAGATTTATTTTAAAATCATTAGTTTTAAAATTTAATACGTTTTAAATAATTTCAAATAAAAAGCGTCGGGGGTCTTATAATTTTGTAAGAATTTGTCCCTTTTGTTATCCGAATAATTAAAAACTTTAAGAAAAGGTATCGTGTGCTTAGGATTGATAATGAAACTTGTGTTTTGTGAAAAGCCGAAACCTGAAAAAGAAAAATTTAGGCCTTAGGGATAAAAATTTAAGAATTGTTTCCACAAGCCGAAAGCAAGGTTAGAGAGGGCGAGGTAGAAGTCAAGCTAGAGGAAAAACAATTTCCCAGGACAAAAATAAGAAACCTAAAGAAGAGTGGAAGAAACCTCAAACTCAAACTGAGAGAGGTGGAAGCTCACAGAAAGGACAGTGTGCTGATAGAAATACTTTTCCTCGAACCAGAGGAAGAGGAAGAGGCATAGGTGGAGAAATAAAATGTTTTACCTGTGGAAAAAATGGACACAAATCTTATGAATGTCCAGATAAGAAGAAAGGAGGGGAAACTCGCATTGCCAAAGCTCAAGGATGGAATGTTGAGGCAGAAGATGTTGAGGGTGGAAGATCACTAATGATGAGAAAAGTTCTCTTAATGCCAGAGAAGGAGGCGGAGAACCCAGCCTAAAGGAACTGACTTTTTCAGACTGCTTGCAAGACCAAAGACAAGGTATGCAAAGTCATCGTGGACAGTGGTAGCACAGACAATCTCGTTTCTATAGAGATGGTAGAAAAGTTGGAGCTAGAGACTATTGAACATCCAAGCCCATACAGAGTTTCGTCGCTACAAAAGGGACATCAGGTAAATGTCACTAAACAATGTTTAGTTGAATTTAAAATAGGAGGATATAAGGATGAAATACTATGTGACGTCATTCCCATGGATGTTTGTCATCTGTTGCTGGGAAGACCATGGCAATATGACAGGAATGTGATTCATGATGAGAGAAAGAACACATACACCCTGGAGAAGAATGGGAGAACTCACATGTTGTTTCCAATTAAGGATAAAGAAGTGAAACCAGAGGTGAGTAGGACTATACTTCTCATGAGTGGGAAGGAACTTCTTAAGGAGGTTAAGAAGAAGGAAGATACACAATTCATTGTGGTTAGGAAGCCTAGAATTGTTTTAACCAGTACAAGAGTGAATAATTTACCAGAGGAAATCCAGAAGTTGCTGGAAGAGTTTGTTGATATAGTAGCGGACGAACTACCTTGTTCGTTACCACCAATCAGGAGTATAAGTCATCACATCGATCTTATACCTGAAGCTAGTTTACCAAACAAAGCAGCGTACAGATTGACACCGCAGGAGAATGAAGAGGTCAAGAGACAGGTCCAGGATTTAATGGACAAAGGGTTGATTAGAGAGAGCTTGAGTCCATGCACTATTCCAACAGTGCTCAGCCCAAATAAAGATGGAGGTTGGAGGATTTGTACAAACTCAAGGGAAATCAATAAGATTACCATCAGATATAGATTTGCATTGCCAAGGATGGATGATTTGATGGATTTCTTGAGTGGAGGAGGATTCTTTTCAAAGATTGATTTGAAAAGCGGATATCATCAAATATGAATGAGAGAAGGTGATGAGTGGAAGACGACATTCAAGACAAATGAAGGGCTATATGAATGGCTTGTTATGCCATTTGGCTTAACAAATGCACCTAGTACTTTCATGAGATTGATGAATGAAGTCCTGAAGGATTTCATAGGAAAATTTGTCATCGTATATCTTGATGATATATTGATTTTCATCAAGACAAAAGTTGAACACTTGAAGCATTTGGCTACAGTGATGAGGAGATTGCAGCAAGAAAAGTTGTTGATAAATATGAAGAAATCAACATTTATGAGGACAGAACTAATTTTATTAGGTCTTGTTATCTCCGCAAATGAACTAAAAATGGATCTGGATAAGGTAGAGGCGATTAAGAATTGGCCATCGCCAAGGAGTATATTTGAAGTTAGAAGATTTCATGGATTGGCTAGTTTCTACAGGAGATTTATCAGAAATTTCAGTGGAATTAGCGCACCGATGATGGACATGGTGAAGAAAAGACATAAATCTTTTCACTGGACACAAGAAGTAGAGAAAAGTTTCAATCTATTGAAAAGGAAGATTACTAAACAACCAATTTTGATGTTGCCATATTTCAACAAGACGTTTCAGGACAAGTGTGATGCAAGCAGATTTGCAATTGGAGCGGTCTTGAGCCAAGATGATAAACCGATCGCATACTTCAGTGAGAAAATGAATGAAGCAAAGATTAAGTATTCAACATATGACAAGGAATTTTATGCATTCATACAGGCACTGTGGAGACACTATTTGGTTCCTAAAGAGTTTGTTTTATATAGTGATAATCATGCTTTACAGTTCATGACTCAACAGGAGAAGTTGAATCAAAGACATGTCAAATGGGTTGAGTACATGCAAAATTTTACTTTTGTAATTAAATATATTTCTGGAACTGCTAACAAAGTTGTTGATGCTTTGAGCAGGAAATGTTTGCTGATGCAGGAATTCAGAGTCAAAACATTGGGTTTTGAGAACCTCAAGGACATGTACAGGGATGACCCAGATTTCAAAGAGGCGTATGAGGCATCTGAGAATCCAATTCTCAGAGACAAAAGTCAATGGACTGAATGTATGATCCAGGATGGATTATTATTTAGAGGCAATCAACTGTGTATTCCAAAATGCTCCATGAGGGAGAATCTGTTGAAAGAAAAACACAGTGGAGGATTGGTCGGACATTTCGGTCATGACAAAACATTCTTGAAATTAAATGGCTCATATTTTTTTCCAGGGATGAGGACAGAGGTCAAAATATTTGTGGACAGATGTAGAATTTGTCAGCACACAAAGGAAAAAAGGCAGAACACAGGGTTATACCAGCCATTACCCATACCAGAGAGGTTGTGGGATGCAATGAGCATGGATTTTATATTGGGGCTGCCAAGGACACAAAGAGGATTTGATTCAATCTTTGTTGTGGTAGACAGATTTTCAAAGATGGCACATTTTATACCATGTCAGAAAACCAGTGATGCGACCCATATTGTGAACCTGTTTTTCAAAGAAGTCGTCAGACTTCACGGCTTACCAAGAAGTATAGTTTCAGATCGAGACACCAAGTTCATAGGAAATTTCTGGAGTAGTTTATGGAAGAAGCTGGGGACAAATCTATCTTTTAGCTCAGATTATCATCCTCAGACGAATGGATAGACAGAAGTTGTAAACGGGAGCTTGGGAGATTTGCTAAGGAGCCTAGTGACTGAACACCACAGTCAATGGGATCACATTTTGCCACAGGCAGAATTTGCCTACAATGATTCACACAACAGAAGCACAGGGCGAAGTCCATTTCAGATTGTTTATGGAATGCATCCAAGAGGAGTTTCTAAATTGAAAGATTCAGAACAGAATGAAACTAGAAGTGCTAGTGCAAAGGATTTTGCAGAAGCGATGAAGGAGCTTCATAACCAAGTCAAGGAGCGATTGCAAAATTCGAATCAAGAGTACAAGCACAGAGCAGATCAACACAGGCGAGAACTTTAGTTTGAAGTTGGCGATCTGATTCTTGCACATCTTAGAAATGAAAGGTTCCCAAGGGGAACATATAACAAACTGAAAATGAAGAAGATTGGACCATGCAAGGTCTTGAAGAAATTTGGGGCAAATGCATATGAGATTGAATTACACGATGGGATCGGAATTTCACTGATATTCAACATCTCGTATTTGTACCCTTATAGAGATGAAGAAGACAGTGAACAGACAAAGGTTCAGTGAACTAAACAAATGCCTGTAGCTGAAAAGCCACAGATGGAAAGTGTACTTGACAAGAGATTCAACAAGAGGACTAGGAGAAAATATTATTTTGAATACTTGATCAAATGGAAGGGACATCCAGTTGAAGATGCCAGCTGGGAGAATGAAGTAGAAATTCAGAAACATGGAAAGATCGTGCAAGAGCTCATGAACAGGAGTCCATGAAAATTTTCAAGTGAGGGAGTATGATGCAAGAGCATCGTCAGTAGCAAGCAAGCATGGAGGCAGAAGATAGCTGGGATGAACGCCATCACATTTTGGCACATGTCAAAAACATTTTGAAATGTTTTTGAAAGTTTGGATGCACAGACATTAATGAAATAGTTAAGAAGGCGTACTTCCATATTGTAAACAGATCTTGAGCGATCTGCTCTCATCTATAGGATGTAGAGGCATTTATGCCAGTTAATGAAAGTGGGTAGATTTAAAAATTCTAGATTAGACAGTTTTAGGAGCTAGAGGAAAAATGACTATAGACACCCTCATCTTTGTATCATTGTATCAGGAAGAGATGGTAGGATCAAGAACATTAGCATAGAGAAGAAGTAGAGAGTTGTAGAGAAGAACCCATGTACAAAAGTTCTGAATTAATATATGAATCTTTGACTCAAACTCAAGGTGAGATAATGCTTTTTGTGTATACATACTGAATGTTATGCTTATCATTGTTTTATTTCTCTCTGTCATGCATTTGTTGTTATGCTATGTGTGAATGTATGTTTTCATGTTGGATGTTTGAAAACTGAGAGAGAGAGAGAGAGAATGAGTTTCAATTGTTTCTCTTCCTAAGTGAGAGAAGTTCCTGCAAGGAGTGTAGTGAAGCATCCACAAGGAGTGCGTTGACAGAATTCAGAAGTTCATCTCTGGAAGCTCAGGAGAGATACTGTTGTTCTCGTTTCGACTGAAGTGTAAGGACAAACATAGAATCCATGCAAAGTGTGCGTAGGATGGTTGAGACCTTAGAATTTATAAACTAAGGTTGAGAGATTGAAGGATTGTTGTTGCAGAGTTGCACAGAGTCAAGAGGTCCAAATATTCGTGAATATTTGAAGAAGTGTCGCAAGGAGTGTGTGCATAAGTCTTTTAGGAGATCCAAGGTTGTGAAGGAAGCTCTGGAGGGTTAGGACCTTTGAATCATTTGGGAGAAAGGAAGAAAATGCAAGTAGTTAGGTGGAGCTTAAATTCCAGAGGGGGATCACAGGTTTGATTTGAACCAGAGGTTATTTGAGGAGGAGATTGAACAGTCGGAATTCTCCGAGGAGAATTCCCGAAACAGTGGGGATCGTAGGATCCAGGAAAGTTGCAGGGGAGTTAAGCATTGGATAGACTTATCCTTTGAAGGAAGAGTCAACATGGACCATCGATCATGACCTATTCAGACCGCCAGATCATTTCGGGAGTTCGGGTTTCGGGACCCCGGGAGTTGAGAGGTAGAGTCGCACGACATTGCGACTCCCGAAATCACGGAGAGCGAAAAGTCGAAATCAGTGGTAAGGTGAGTGAGAGTTTGGTATTTCGGGTTTTCAGAGGTTGAAGGGGCAAGGCACTCAACAACAGGATTTGCGAATTCATGAAATACGGTATCCCGAAAAGAAAAGGGAAAAATTCCCAATGACAGTTCGGGTTTGATCACAGGGTTCATGACGGTGAATGATCACATGGGCATAACTCAGGAGGGCCTGTGAGCTATACTCAGAGAGGGTGAGTGAATAATTCCCTGAGAGGAATTAAGAGGGTCAATCAGAATCTAAGGGTCAAAGTTGAAAGATGCTTTGCGGACTCCAGCCTGAGGGTTTAGGGATCTGTGCCAGGGGGTTTTTATCCATCTCCACCACATTTTAGCTCCCATGACTTGGTTGAGTTTTCTCGAGTCACGAAGTCCCAATCCTCCCAGTGCTTTGGGATTGCAGAGCTTATCCTAGCCGACCAATGCCCATTTTTTGTTAGGTTGGTGTCCATGCCAAAGGAAACTTCGATGGAGGTTTCGGATGGCTCTGATGACCTGCTTAGGCACTACCAGGGATGTGAAGAGGTAGGTTGGCAGAGTTTACAGGACTGACTTAAGAAGCACCAGTCTTGCTGCAATGTTGAGGGGTCTAAAGGTCCAGTTGTTTAGCCTATTAGAAATGGATAAAAGTAGATTGTCCCGGGAGATGGATCTCGTTGTCACTCCAGTAAGGGGTATGCATAGGTATTTGGAAAGAAGGTGTTGGTTGCGGAGCCTGATTATCTTCCTGATTCAGAGGTCCTTGCTTTCAACCGTGTTTATACCCCATGAAGTATTTACACCCCAGAAGTATGTACACTATTCCACGCGGGGGAGTGCAGAAGGGGGGTACCCCCTCTGCGGGGTCCGGGGGGCTATCACCCCGGCTGGGGGGTCTGGGGGCAAGCAAGCCCCCGAAGCAAAAATTGTCTTGTAAAAGTATATTGTAATTTCATTGTAAATCTGGATCGTTCATTATAAGGTCGCAGATCTAACGGTAGAGATTATGTTAGGGTTTTTTCCCTAGAAGGCAACCCTATTTTATGAGGGAAATGTATTGCAGCTATGGATGATGGTGAATATTGTATTCTGAGAGAGGAGACTGTGAGAAAAAGAAGAGGAAGTTACAACGGGTTTTCTTGTAGGTTGTATCCCTTCATTTGTTGGATAATAATAAAGGAAGGACCTGGCAATTTCTTTGGTGGACGTAGCCCACACTGGGTGAACCACGTAAATCTGTGTCTCTCTTGTATTGTGTGTTTTCTGTGTTTTGTTTCTACATTTGTTTTATTTTATTGCTATGAGGTCCTGTTTTTCTAACAACTGGTATCAGAGCGTAAGGTAACTTGCAGGAAAAGAGGGTTCCCGGTTCGAGTGGGAGAAATGTCAAAAGATGGAAAGTTTAGGGTCGAGAAATTTAACGGCCAAAACTACCAGTTATGGAAGATGTAGATGGAAGAATATTTATATTAAAAGGATCTATTCCTACCATTGAGTGGAGTAGCAAAGAAGCCAGCAACCATGAAGGAAGAAGAATGGGAGATTCTTGACAGAAAGCCTCTAGGAACGATACGACTGAGCTTGGCAGCGTCGGTGGCTTTCAATATTTCGAAAGAAAAGACAACGAAGGGTTTGATGGATGCGATGGACAAATTGTATGAAAAACCCTCGGCATCAAATAAGGTATTTCTAATGAAAATATTATTTAATATGAAGATGTCAGAAGGTGGGTTTGTTGCAGATGATTTAAATGAATTTAATACGGTTACTAATCAACTAAGTTCTATAAAAGTGGACTTTGATGATGAGGTTAGGGATATTCTAATCTTGTGCTCATTGCCAGAAAGTTGGAATGGCTTGGTCATGGCTGTAAGTAACTCTGTCTCTGGTTCAAATACTTTAAAATTTGATGATGTTGTTGGTGTTATCCTTAGTGAGGAAATGCGACAGAAAAACACAGGTGAGACATCAGGAAATGCGTTGAACATGGATAATAGGGGAAGACAAAAGGATAGAGGAAAGGGCTCAGGAAACCAAGGAAATTCTAGGAAGGGCAGATCCAAATCTAGACTTGGAAGGATAGAGTGATGGAATTGTGGGAAGAAAGGACATCTGAAGAAAGACTACAGAGCTCCAAAGAAACAAAGAGATGGACAACAGGAGAGAAATCAGGAAGCAAATGTAACAGGTGATGTGTTACAAGATGATTTGATTCTTTCTGTAGATAATAT